>PITA01016558.1:0-46195 GCA_004023965.1 Spilogale gracilis
GGGACTACCTGCCAAGGAATGTGGACAGCCTTTTAGGAGCTGGAAAGGATGGGGAATGGATTTCTCCTTGAGCTTCTGCATAGGAATGTAGTCCTGCTGAGACCTTGATTTAAATCCCATGAGGCCCTGGGGTGCCTGGGTGGCTCAGTTGGTTGGACAACTGCCTTCGGCTCAGGTCGTGATCCCGGAGACCCGCATCAGGCTCTCTGCTCAGTGGGAAGCCTGCTTCTCCCTCTCTTACTCCCCCTGCTTGTGTTCCCTCTCTAGCTGTGTTTCTCGCTGTCAAATAAATAAAATCTTTAAAAAAAAAAAAATCAAACACTTGGAAGCTAAAGACGTTCCTGCTCAAGAATCTGTAGATCAACCAGGAAATCAAAGAAGAACTGAAACACTTCATGGAAACCAATGAGAATGAAGATACTACAATCCAAAACCTATGGGATATAGCAAAGGCAGTCCTAAGGGGGAAATTCATAGCCATCCAAGCCTCACTCAAAAAAATTGAAAAATCCCGAATACACCAACTCTCATTACACCTTAAAGAACTGGAAAATCAACAAAAAATTAAACCAACTCCCCACACAAGATGGGAAATAATTAGGATTAGAGCAGAGATGAATAAATCAGAAACTAGAAATACAGTAGAACACATCAACAAAACTAGAAGCTGGTCCTTTGAAAGAATCAATAAGATCAATAAACCACTGACCAAACTAATCCAAAAGGGAGACGACCCAAATTAATAAAATTATGAATGAAAGGGGAGAGATCATGACTAACACCAAGGAAATAGAAACAATCATCAGAAATTACTATCAACAGTTATATGCCCGTAAGTTTAACAACCTAGAAGATATGGATACATTCCTAGAAACCTATTAACTTCCAAGACTGAAACAGGAAGACACTGACAATCTGAATAGACCAACATCTAGTAACGAGATTGAAGCAGTGATCAAAAACTTCCCCCAAAAACAAGAGTCCAGGACCAGACAGATTCCCTGGGGAATTCTACCAAACATTCAAAGAAGAAATAACACCTATTCTCCTGAAGCTCTTTCAAAAAATAGAAATGGAAGGAAAACTTCCTGACTCTTTCTATGAAGCCAGCATTACTCTAATCCCCAAACCAGACAAGGACCCCATCAAAAAGGAGAACTTCAGACCATTATCTCTGATGAATATAGATGCTAAGATTCTCAACAAGATCCTTGCTAACAGGATCCAACAATACATTAAAAAGATTATCCACCATGACCAGGTGGGATTTATCCCAGGGATGCAAGGGTGGTTCAACACTCCCAAATCAATCAATGTGATAGAACAAATCAATAAGAGAAGAGAGAAGAACCACATGGTACTCTCAATTGATGCAGAAAAGGCATTTGACAAAATACAACATCCGTTCCTGATCAAAACTCTTCAAAGTATAGGGATAGGGGGAACATTTCTCAATCTCATAAAATCTATCTATGAAAAACCAACAGCGAATATCATTCTTAATGGGGAAAAAGTGACAACCTTCCCTCTGAGATCAGGAACAAGACAAGGATGCCCACTCTCACCACTACTGTTCAACATAGTGTTAGAAGTCCTAGAAACAGATGGGATTGAGGAGGCAGGATCCAGTGAAGACAAAGAGAATTCTTAGAGTGACGGCAAATGAAAGACCCAACAGAACAGGAGCAAAGCACCCACAGAGGAATGCTCCAGACTGCACTAGAAGTCCTAGCAACAGCAATCAGACAACAGAAAGAAATAAAAGGTATTCAGCCTAGCAAAGAAGAAGTCAAACTCTCTCTCTTTGCAGATGACCTGATACTCTATATGGAAAACGCAAAAGACTCTACCCCCAAACTACTAGAACTCATACAATAATTTGGTAATAATATGGCAGGATACAAAATCAGTGCACAGAAATCACTTGCATTCTTATACACTAACAATGAAAATATAGAAAGGGAAATCAGAGAATCGATTCCATTTACTATAGCACCAAAAACCATAAGATACTTAGGAATAAACCTAACCAAAGAAGTCAAGGATCTGTCCTAAATGAACTACAGAACACTCATGAAAGAAATTGAAGAAGACACAAAAAGATGGAAGAGCATTCCATGCTCATGGATCGGAAGAAGAAACATTGCTAAAATGTCTATACCGCCCAGAGCAATCTATACTTTTAATGCCATTCTGATCAAAATTCCACCAACATTCTTCAAAACGTTGGAACAAACAATCCTAAAATTTATATGGAACCAAAAAAGACCCCGAATCGCTAAGGAATTCCTGAATTAGAAAAACAAAGCTGGGGGCATCACGTTACCTGACTTCAGGCTTTATTACAAAGCTGTGATTACCAAGACAGCATGGTACTGGCACAAAAACAGAAACAGACCGATGAAACAGAATGGAGAGTCCAGATATGGACCTACGAGTGTATGGTCAAATCATCTTCGACAAAGCAGGAAACAATATCCAGTGGAAAAAAGACAGTCTCTTCAATAAATGGTGCTGGGAAAATTGGACAGCTACATATAGAAGAATGAAACTAAACCATTCGCTTACACCACACACAAAGGCAAACTTGAAATGGATGAAAGACCTCAACGTTAGGCAGGAATCCATCAAAATCCTGGAAGAGAACATAGGCAGTAACGTCTTTGACACTGGCCACAGCAACTTCTTTCAAGACACGTCTCCAAAGGCAAAGGAGACAAAGCAAAAATGAACTTCTGGGACTTCATCAAAATAAAAAGTTTCTGTACAGCAAAGGAAACAGTCAACAAAACAAAGAGGCAACCCACAGAATGGGAGAGGATACTTGCAAATGACTCTACAGACAAAGGGCTTATATCCAAGATCTATAAAGAACTACTCAACTCAACACCCAAAAAGAAGATAAACACATCAAAAAATGGGCAAGAGACATGAAGAGGCACTTCTCCATACAAGATATACAAATGGCTAACAGACACATGAAAAAATGTTCATCGTCACTAGTTATCAGGGAAATTCAAATCAAAACCACACTGAGATACCACCTTACACCAGTCAGAATGGCCAAAATTAACAAGTCAGCAAACAACGAGTGTTGGAGAGGCTGTGGAACTCTTTTACACTGTTGGTGGGAATGCAAGTTGGTGCAGCCGCTATGGAAAACAGTGTGGAGATTCCTTAAAAAATTAAGAATAGAACTACGCTATGACCCTGCAATTGCACTACTGGGCATTATCCCAAAGATATAGATGTAGTGAAAAGAAGGGCCATATGTACCCCAATGTTCATTTCAGCAATGGTCACAATCGCCAAACTGTGGAAAGAGCCAAGGTGCCCTTCAACATATGAGTGGATAAAGAAGATGTGGTACATATATACAATGGAATACTCCATCAGAAAGGATGAATATCCAACTTTTGTAGCAACATGGACTGGATTGGAAGAGATTATGCTGAGTGAAATAAGCCAAGTAGAAAAAGTCAAGTATCACATGGTTTCATTTACTTGTGGTGCAGAAGGGGTAATATAGAAGACAGTAGGAGAAGGAAAGTAAATGGGAAGTTGGGTAATTCAGGGAGAGAAACAAAACATGAGAGACTTTGGACACAGAAACAAACTGAGGGACTTGGATGGGGGGGTGGGGGGATAGGAGAGCTTGGTGGTGGGTGTTGAGGGCACCTATTGCATGGAGCACTGGGTTTGGGGCATGAGCAATGAATCTTGGAACATTGAAAAAATAAAATAAATTTAAAGTTAAAAAAAAAAGAAGGGCACCTACTTCATGAAGCACTGGGTATTATATGTAAACAATGAATCTTGGAACACTACATCAAAACCTTAATGACGTACTGTGACGTAATGACTAACATAACATAATCAAAAAAAATATGGTGTGTTTGAAGTGATAATGGTAAGGGGGAAGTAAATCATAGTAGTGGGATAGAAAATACCAGGGAATAGCAATTTTTCAATAAGTGATCAGGGATGGCCTCATAGAGATGATGCACTAAAGTAAAAACAAAAAACATGAGGGAAGTGAATAAGTGAACCATGTGAATAGCTGAGAAAAGAGCATGCCTGGCAGAGGAAACAGCAAGGTCAAGGCCTAGGAGGGGAAAACTGCCTGGTATGCTCAAGGACAGCAGTGATGCAAAGTGGCTGAAGTGGGAAGAGCCCAGTCACATAGAGCTCCATAGGTGAGCATGAGGACTTTGGGTTTCAGCCTAATGGCATGTGTGTCCAATGACAATAATAAACAGAAGAGTTATATGATCTGATTTATATTTTCATAGGGTCACTTTGGATGCTTTGATAAGAAAAGATTTAGGTGAGGCATGGAGGACAAACACAGACTCATGACATCGGGAAGGAAGTTATATGGTAACACAGGTGAGATGTGATGGGAGTTGTGAGAAGTGGTCAAATTTCAGAAGAATTTGCCAAGATCCTCTGACAGATTAATGAAGGTTGTGACAGAAAGGGGAGAGTTAAGGATGAGTATCAGGATATTTTTATCCTAGCAATGTAAAGGATGAAGTTCCATTAACTGAAATGGAGAAAAAAAGTAAGAAAACCTGGTGTGGAGAAAGATCCAGAGCTTAGCTTTGGAGATGTTAAATTTGCAATCCCTATTACACATTCAAGTGTAGATGTCAAGTAAGCAGTAGGATATATGGGTCTTATCAGAGAAGACAACCGGGTTGAAAATTTTGGATCATATCAACACTGAGATGCTATTTAAACCCATAAATCTAGACTAGATCACCTATAGAGTAACTACGGATAGATCCAGGGGCTGAGCACTGTGGCACTCCAATATTTAGGTGAGGAAATAAGGGGCTGGAGGAACAGGGAAAAAAGGAAAACAAAAAGACTGAGAAAGAGCATTTATAACAGTAGGAGAAAACCTAGGCAAGTGTAATTATTTTGGAAGCCAAGAAGAAAGAGAGTTCACAGGAAGACAGTGAACAGCTGTGTCAAGTGCTGTTGAGATTTTAAGTAAGATGAAGACTGAAAATAACCACTGGATTCAGCAACATGGAAATCAAGGGCGACCTTGACAAGTACAGTTTCAGGAGAACAGCGGTAGTGAAGGCCTGATTGGGGTAGTTTCAGTTAAGAATGAAAGGCAAGAAATTAATTTTTAAAAATTTAAGATGCTCTTATATAATGAAAAGGAGATAGTAGTTAAAAGAATGGGAATAGAGGTTGAGAGGGGTCTTCCTGTTTTTAGAATGAAAGAAACACTGGACTGTTAAAATGCACTAGGCAAGGATGTATAGTAAAAAGGGAAAACTTGGTGATGGAAGAAGGAAGAATTGCCAGAGTGATGTTCTTGAGCAGGCTTTAGGGAATATAGCAGCATATGCTACCTGGGAGCAGTGATCTGGGCAGGAAATGGATAATGGTCTGATACTAGGAAGGCCACATAAGCAAGTTCCAAACCAAGGATGTAGAATGAAGGTAAGGATCAGGCCTGTAGATTGAGGTTGGAGACCAAGTCAGGAACATGCAGGGAAAGCACAAGTAACAGGAGGATCAGAGTCAGAAGAGCAATCTGAGTCTAGTCCAGGAGATTACTATGAAGTCAAGGCAAAAGAAACTGGAAAGCATGCACTATACAACTAATGATACTACACAAATAGGATTTTGTGCCAATCCTCCTTTTCAGGCCCTCTACTCCCTTCCCATGGATTTTCTTCCTCTGGTTCCTGAATCTGATGGCCAATACATTCTTTCTAAGAGGCTGCCTTTATCGTTATTTTAATGAAGAGTTATATTTGTATACAAAAAGTATTATTGAATGTGTAATGTACCAAGAGCTCTGAAAATCAATTGGCTATTCCAGAAAATGCCATCAATGCTTCTAAAACCCACAGAAGCAATCACAGTGATAAATTCCAGGGTCACCAAACCATTTTCAATTTCCTAGCTCACCTTACTATCTTTTTGCCTCTATGCATCTATTTGCAGTCAAATGAAACAGAAATGTTAGAGTTGCAAGAATGAAACAGTCTGAGTTCCTGAGTTGCTGGGTCCCTGGAGGACAGCAGCAGTGGGAGTGGGGGGGGGGAGCATCCAACCTGCATCAGATTCTGAAAAAAACCAGAAAAATAACTCTTTGTTAAGTCAATGACACTTATTTTTTTCCCCACAACACAGCCTAACATGACCCTGACTACAACACAAACACATCATCTTAATAGAGAAGCAACCATTTGGCCTATAAATGCCAATGCTTTAAGTCATAGCAAGCATCACAGATGCTTAACTAACAAGTTCCCTTAGGATATAAAACATAATTTGATCCACAACAATTTGGCTTTCACACAGCACATCTGGTTTTCAGGAATACATCTATGTAAATTGAGTTACCTCCATAATGATATTGTATTTGCATCTGAGGAACTGAAAAGACAAGACTGGCTGCAGGTTAAGTAAAAAGCACCTAAGTCTATCTTGATTTGCTCTCCTAGCTCCTGTGATAACACATGTAAGCACCCTGTAGGTAATTAGATTCTAAATTCTTCCTTGCTGCAATGATCCAGGTGTCATTGGAATGATGGTTTAAAAAAAAGTCATTTTTCCTACATAAGGTTAACAGGGTATGATTTTTTCATTTTTAATTAAACTTCTGCACAGTGAATAATGCACTTGATTTAGACATTCAAATCTTCCCCACCCCGTCTCCGCCCCACTAGCACCACCACCTCAGCTAAGAGAATCAGTCTAGCTGATTCAGGCAATTGTGTTGCCTTATAAAGCATTGTCCCCAAAGAATCCTTTATAGCCACTCAGAGCCAGCATAGAGTCAATTATTAAGGTTTCTACCTGTATTGCCCAGTCTGCACTTTACACCTTAGTACTGTCCCTATTAATCTGCTCAGGAACAACTTTACTATTTCTGATGCTGGGGTAGGGATTGTTCAGGTATCCACTTGGGTTTTCTTTGGTTGTTTAACCTTGGAGGAGAACAGAAATGGTAGCAGCAGGCTGTTATCTGGGTTTAGACCATGCCACCTAGTCCACATGTTGAGGAGGGGTTTGCTGGAATGTGTCTTGCATCATGAACCTCTTATTGAAAGTACTTTCTACTCCATTGACAAAATGACAGGATTTATTAACCAGAATTTCTCTCTGCTGTTTTTTTTTTTTATCACCAATAGTAACTTTCCATAACAGCTTCACTGTCCCAAATATTTGTTAAAGGCTTAAACAGTTTCAAATGTGTGCTCCTTTATTTAATTTACAGCTGTTTCTGAAAATGCACCACTCAGTATTAGATGAAAGAGCTTATATCTCCTATCATATTTCACATTTTGTTTTATGCTTTGGTAGATTTCATGGTGATCTCTTCTTAACCAGTAAAATTTGTTTTAGGGAAGATGATACATTTTCTTTAAATAGTCAAGCTACAGAAAGAGTCCTATATCATGAAGCCTTTTCACTGGCCTACGTATCAATAGTAGATCTTGCAGACCTTTAAAAAAAATATCTGGGCCTCTTCGTTCTCAGGGAGGCCTGTTGCAGTCTTTCACAGCCTCATTTTACAAAAGCAACTGTGACACTGTCCAAAGCATGTTGGGCCGAACACATCAGGCTGTAAATCCTGACTCTGCCAAACTCTAATTCTAATTTTGGACAAATTACTTAACTTCTCTGAGCCTCATCACCCTCATCTGTGAATTGGGGCTAATCATACTTGTCCATAGGGCAATGCTAAGAAATCAGGACAATACCCATATAAAAGTACCTAGCATGAGCCTGGTCCAAAACAATCAAGACTCTCCATTAGAATCTTCAGCATGAGATCCCATCAGTGAAGAGTTTATACCAAGTATCCTAAAGTGAAATGATACGGAGAACTCCAGGGCAATTTAAGGTGTTCTAGCCTTTTAAGATTTACCTGATTTATATCCAGCCTCCTGTGCTTATCATTCAGTAATATAGGTCTTGCCATTCAACTTGCTACTATTTTGAAACATTTTACTTTTACACCCCCACCAAGGAAGAGCTCTGTGCCTTCTCCACCAGAGTTCTGGTTCCCTGTCTCTCCCTACTGCCTCTGCCTCACTCAGTGCCAAAAAAGCACAAGAAGTACCCAGCAAGACTTCGTTGTTAACTCAAAGATGTAGGTGTCTGGGGCTATGGAGGATGGTACTAATCTACTTTCTCCTCCTAAAAGACTCTGCCTGAATTAATCCGTGTCTGGAGCTGGAGTACAAATTTGCCTTTTTCAAACATTCCCTAAAACAACCTACTTGCTGCCAAGCTCAGGGGCTGGAAGGAACTCAGGTTCAGAGCCAACAGTGACACTGAATTCTCTTCCTTTCAACCTATAGAAGGCAAGTCCTTCTGGGGCAGAGAGTACTTTCCAATAGCAACTATGCCCTTCTCTCCAATCTGTACCCAGCCAACATACCCTAACCCAGCTAGTGCCTGTGGATGACAGGAGGTTTCATCTAAAGCAGCTTCAAGAATTTTTCTCTTCTCTCCCTTTCACCATTTTTGCCATCTAGTGACTGGCTTTCAAACTCTGTTGACTGTAATCACACCTAAGAAGTACATGTTACTTTGCAACCCAATATTCACACATACATGTACACAACCATCAAAAAGGAAATACAACAATTATTTCCCTTGCTGTGTATGAGGTATTTTATTTTCCCCTCTATTATATTATACTTCATTTTTTAAAATGCTGGTCATGACCTATCAAATCGATTTTATGACTCACTAATGAGTCACAGCTTGTAGTTTTAAAAATACTCACCCAGGTATTTAATAAGGAGCTACTAGTCTTAAAAAAGAGAATATGAAAACCATACTTCAAGAAGTAATTGAAAAGTTTACATTTTGTTAAAAGCGTATGGACAGTTCTGGTAAGAGGAAAAAAAAGATCAACTTTACCCTATTCCTCCTTCAGAGTAAAGTAAAAACTCTAGAAATTATGTATAAAATAAACATAAAGAAATTCTGAAAGGAGAAGAGAAGAAGGTAAACTTACTACAGAGTAGGGGACACATAGAATGGCATACTGCTGAATTCTCTGGTTTTCTTTTTGCTTCCTATATGTCTCAGACTTGAAGCTGAGGAAGCTGGCAACCTGAAAATAGCAAGTGCAGACAAAGTCCACTCTTTATAAACTAAGGACCAAGAAAGGGGAATACTTGAAAGACTGAAAATTTTTAGATAACAATCACTCTGTGCTGAAGATAACAGGTAAAACTGCAACCCCATCCCCACCCATATCGGCAAAGGCCAACTGGGAAACCTAGACAGGGCTACAATTCACTTTAATCGACAAGACACCGTAATCCACCTAATGTGAGGATAACAGAAAACAATGAGTATAACATCCCACCTGGATGATAATGAGCTCTCCTCAACCCCGTCTACCCACACTGTAGGTTGAAAGGAAGAGAAGACTTGCCTTCTATAGGTTGAAAGGAAGAGAATTCTGATGTCACCCACAGTGACATCAGAGAGATGGTGAGGAGCCTAGGCTTCAACCTCTACCCAGAAGTACCAAGAAAGACCACCCCTTCCCACTAAGTTAGAGTTCAGGGGAAGTCTAGTGAAGAGTCAGGACTTTTACCACTGTTCAGTGGTAACAAGGCCACCCCTACTATGTGGTGCTGACCACATGAGTAATAAACAGTGAGGAACTTTTATTTCCCACAGCCAGAGAGGTATCGCCCTGAAGCCAGAACTCCTATCCCTACCCAGCATTAACAAGGAGCCTCTGTTCATTTAGTGGGAAACCTGCACTTCTACCCTCATATGGCAGTAATGAGTTGATGAACCTCCCTTCCCTTCCAGGGAGGTTTCATAGGATATCAATTAAAACTAAGAGTTTTTTTTAATAAGTTCTATAGTCTCATAACATAATACCCACAAGGTCAGGTTTAAGTAGAAAATCACTCATGATAAGAAACAGCAAAATATTAAACTGAATTAAAAAAGTATAACACATACCATCACTGAGATGACAGATGTCAGAATTACATGACAAATATTTTAAAGCAGCCATCATAAAAATGCTTCAATTATCAGTTACAGACATGCTTGAAACAGATGAAAACATATAAAATCCAAACAAAGAAACAGAAATCTTCAACAAATAAAAAGAAGATATAAAGAAGAACCAACTGGAAATTTTAGAACTGAAAAGTACAAAAACCAAATTTAAAAATTTAACAGTGGCAAAATAAAATTTAACAGCAGAATGAATAAGGCAGAGGAAAGAATCAATGAACTGGAACACAGAACAATAGAAATAAGTCAGAGAAAGGAAAGTCATTCATATGTAGAATTTAAGAGACAAAACAAATGAGCAAAGGGAAAAATAATGAGAGAGAGAGAGAGAGAGAGTGAAAGAGAGAGAGAGAGAGAGAGACCAGGAAACAGACTTAACCACAGAGAACAAAATGATGGTTACCAGAGGGGAAGCAGGTGGGGGAATGGGTGAAATAGGTGATGGGGATGAAGGAGGAGTACACTTGTCATGACGATCACTGAGTTGTTAGAATCACAGAATTGCTGAATCACTATATTGTACACCTGAAACTAATATAACATTGTATGTTAATTATACTGGAATTAAAATTTAAAATTTTTTTAAAAGTTATTTAAAAAAATCTGACTTCTGGCTTTTAGTCCAGCATATAATAAGCTCCTAAATTGCCACTGCTTCCTAACAATAAGTTAAAAAGGCTAAACAAACCAGAAAACCAATAACTCTTCTTGCATCCAAAAGAGAAATGAGGTTCCAGGACAAACCACTGACCTAAAAACTGCAAAGATTGGTGGGTGAATACAGAGAATCATGATTTACCTGAGCTTAAACCTCCTAAGAAGCCAGTGCTAAGATGGGAAAGCCTGAACTGTAATTGACAACTGCTGGAGGTTCAGTGTGCACAATTCCTGACAGTTAAAAATTCCAGGGAGATGCATTCATAGGAGGCCTCACATACTTCTGAGTTTTACCTCCAGGAACTTGACTTGGTTTTCACTGTATCACACAAAATCCCTTTCATGCTTCCAGCAGGGGGAAGGGAAAGGGAACCATTTTTGGAAAATGCCTGAGTGTTCTCTTCTACTTAACCAGGTCTGCCCTCAGAAGAAGTTATTTAACCAGAGCCTAAACTGTTGAGGTTTTATCAAAGCCGAACTCCTCTACAGGAAGAGAAATATTTAAAAACAGCTGTTTTTAGCCTTCCACATGGAGGAAGGGAAATACTCAACACCACCCTCTTAGTCTTCCCCATGAGAAAAGAGAAGTATCCAACTCCAGCAGACTCTAACCACCCTGTCCCAATCAAAGGCAGTAGGGAGAGCACAGGAGAGTGAGAAACACATGTGGCATTTACAGTTTGAGAAACTAACATCCTCTAAGAGACTGAGACCTAATCACAGGGCTATAGAACACATTACTAACAGCTTATTTGTGGTACTCTCTTTTACCTAGTATATCTTGTCATTTCTAGCAAGAAAAAAATTACAAAATATACTAAGAGATTAAAAAAGCACAATTTGAAAAAACAAAGCAACCCTCAAAACCAGACTTATATATGGCAGGGATGTGGGAATATCAGACCAGGAATTTAAAATAACTATGATTTATGTGCTAAGGTCTCCAACAAATAAAGAAGAGTGCATATAAGAACATATGAGCAGTGTAATCACAGAGAGAGATATTCTAAGAAAGAACCAAAAAGAGATGCTGGAGATCAAAAATACTAACAGAAATGAAGACTGCCTTTGATTAGCTTTTAACACACTGGACATACTGAGGAAAGAAACTCTGAACTTGAGGATATCTCAATATAAACCTTCAAAACAAAAAAGCAAATAGAAGGGGGGAAAAAGCCTGAAAAAAACCAGGACAGAATATCCAAGAACTGTGAGACAACTACAAAATGGTAACATATATGTAATGGGAATACTATTTAAAAAAAGATAAAGGAATAGAAGAAATATTTGAAAGAATAGTGACTGTTAATTTTCCCAAATTAATGTCAGACAACAAACCACAAATCTAGGAAGCTCACAGAACACTATGCACAATAAATAATATAAAAACTACACCAAAGCAAATCATTTTCAAATGACAGAAAATCAAAACTTTTAAGAGAAAATCCTCAAAGAAGCCAGGGGGCAAAAACACCTCACACAACACCTACTTCTCAGAAACTGCGTAAGCAAGAAGACAATGAACTAAAGTATTTAAACTGTTGAGAGGAAAAATAAACACCAGCCTAGAATTCTGTGCCCTGCAAAATTATCCCTCAAAAGTGAAAGAAAAAGACTTTACCAGACAAACAAAAATTGGGGAATTTGTTGTTGACAGTCCTGCCTTGCAACAGGCAGTTGCAAGTTAAAAGGAGTTCTTTAGAGGGGAGAAATGTGATAAAAGCCAGAAACTCTGATCTATACAAAGAAAGGAAGAGCATTAGAGAAGAAGTAAGTGATAAAATAAGTCATAAGATAGAAGCTTTTTATTCTTACTTGATGTAACAGAGAAGTTGATTCAAAACAGTAATAGCCACAATGTATTTGATTATGTGTGTTTTATATATATAGTTATTTAACATACTTGTTTAATATGCTTTATATATAGTTACTTAATATAAATATGTTTACTATTAACATATTTAAATATTAGTATATTTAATACATAGTGAGAGTTATAGATGCTTAAGTATAAGAGAAATGAATGACAGCAAAAACAAAGAATAGGAAGGAGGAAATCAAGATTATTTTGTTACTATAAGGTACTCACACAGTGACATGGAAGTATTATTTGAAAGCAGACTTGAATTAATTGTAAATACAGATTTCAAACACTAGGGCAACCACTAAAAAAGTTTTTAAATAGTATAACTAAATACTTTTTATTTATACTTTTTAAAAATATTTTTAAATACTCCTCCATCAGAAAGGATAAATACCCGACTTTTGTAGCAACACGGACTGGATTGGAGGAGATTATGCTGAGAAAGTCAAGTATCATATGGTTTCACTTACCTGTGGAGCATAAGGAGTAATACGGAGGACAGTAGGAGAAGGAAAGGAAATGGGAAGTGGGGTAAATCAGGGAGGGAGACGAAACATGAGAGACGCAGGACTCAGAAACAAACTGAGGGTCTTGGAGGGGTGGGTGTGGTGGGTATTGGGGCCTGGTGGTGGGTATTGAGACCATGTATTTCATGGAGCACTGGGTGTGGGATATAAACCATGAATCTTGGAACACTGAAAAAATAAAATTAAAAAAAAAGTTTAACTAAAAAGCTAAGGAAGGAAGAAAGTAAAATTATTTAAAATGCTCAATTAAAACCACAAAGTTCAGAAAAAAAGAGTGGAAGACAAAATAGGAACAAAGAACAAGAGCAATGAATAGAACCAGGAACAATTATGGCAGATATTAATAGAACTACATCGATAGTCACTTTGGATGTCAATGGTCTAGATGTATCAATTAAAAGACAAAGATCATCAGAGATAAGACCCAGTTACATGTTGCCCAAAATAAATCTACCTTAAAATTAAAGACATATATAGGTTAAATAAAAGTAAGTGGATGGAAAATGTATATGCCATGCTAATACTAATCAAAAGAAAGTAGGAGTAGCTACATTAATTTCACAGAGCAGACTTCAGAGCAACAAAAATTATCAGAGATAAAGAGGGGGTATTATATAATGATTAAGAGGTCAATTCACCCACAAGATATAACAACTCTTAGCATGTATGGACCTAAGAATAGAGTGTCAAAATATATGAGACAAAAAACTGATAGAACTGCCAGGAGAAATAGATGAATCCATTATTATAGTTGGATATTTCAACACCCCTCTATCAGAAGTGGACATACCCAGCAGGCGTAAAATCAGTAAGGACACAGATGAACTCAAAAGCACCATTAATCAATTGAGTATAATGGATATCTATAGACTATTTCATCTCAAAACAGCAGAACACACATTCTTCTTAGGCTCATATGGAACACTCACCAAGACAGAGCACATTCTAGGCCATAAAACAGACCTTAACAAATTTAAAAGAAAAAAAAAACCATGCAATGTCTACTTTCAGACTACAGTGTAATTAAACTGGAAATCAGTAATAGGAAGATAGCTGGAAAATCCCAAAATACCTGGAGATTAAACAACACACTTCTAAATAACACATAGGTCAAAGGAGAAATCTCGAGAGAACTTTTTAAAAATTTTGAATTAAATAAAAATTAAAAAAAACTTATCCAAGCTGTGGGTACAACAAAAGCGATGTTTAAAATTATATTATTGAATGTATATATTAGAAAAGAATAAAGATATAATATTAATCACCTAAACCTCCATCCTAAGAAACTAGCAAGAGTGAATTAAATCCAAAGTGAGCAAAAGAAAAAAATAATAAAAATCACATAAGTCAATGAAATTGAAAATAGAAATCAATAGGAAAAAACACAATTGAAACTAAAAGCCTGTTCTTTGAAAAAAAAATGAATAAAATCATTAAGTCTCTAGCCAAGCTAACTAGAAAAAAAGAGAGAGGGCATAAATCATTAATATCTGAAACAAAAGAGGGACATCACTACAGACCTCATGGACATTAAAAGGATAATCCAAGAATGTTATAAATAACTCTATGGCCACAAATTTGATAACCTAGATAAAATGGATCAATTCCTTAAGAAGTAAAATCTGACAAAACTCAGGGAAAGAAATGAAACATGAGAGACTTTGGACACAGAAACAAACTGAGGGACTTGGAGGGAGGGGGTGGGGGGATGGGAGAGCCTGGTGGTGGGTACGGAGGGCACCTACTGCATGGAGCACTGGGTGTGTGGAATGGGTAATGAATCTTGGAACACTGAAAAAAATAAAAAATAAAACTCACACAAGAAGACGTAGGCTACCTGAATAGGCCTATATCTATTAAAGCTATTGAATCAGTAATTAATAACTTTCCAAAATAGAAAGCACCAGTCCCAGACTGGTTCACTGGTAAATCCCACCAAACATTTATGAGAAAAAAATTATACCAATTCTCTATAATCTCTTTC
Source organism: Spilogale gracilis (assembly GCA_004023965.1). Taxonomy (NCBI): domain Eukaryota; kingdom Metazoa; phylum Chordata; class Mammalia; order Carnivora; family Mephitidae; genus Spilogale; species Spilogale gracilis. Next base: position 15,071 of record PITA01016558.1, read on the forward strand.
AGAAAACAGAAGCAGAGAAAATACTTCCTACCTCATTCTATTAGAGCATTACCCTATGACTAAAATCAAAGAACTTACAAGAAAACAAGTTTTAAAAAAATCTCCCATAAACATAGAGGTAAAAACTCTCAATGAAATGTTAGAAAATTGAATCCAACAATGTAAAAAAAAATGTATATACTGCAACCAAGTGTGATTTATGCAAAGCTGGTTCAACACTTGAAAAACAATATATTCTATCATATCAAAAGGCCATAAAAGAAAAAAGTCACAAGATCATCTCAATACGTGTAGGAAAATTATTTAACAAAATCCAGCACCCATTGATGATTTTTTTTAATCTCAGTAAACTAAGAAAAGAGAGAAAACGTCTCAACTTGATACAGGCTATGTATAAAAAACCTACAGATAACATTATGATGGTAGGAAAGCTCAAAGCTTTCCCACTAAGATTAGCAACAAGGCAAGGATGTCTCCACTCAGCACTGTTTTTCTTTTTTTTTTTTTAAAAAAAAAAAAGATTTTTTATTTATGTGACAGAGAGAAACACAGCCAGAGAGGGAACACAAGCAGGGGGAGTGAGAGAGGGAGAAGCAGGCTTCCCGCCGAGCAGGGAGCCCGATATGGGGCTCGATCCCGGGTCTCCAGGATCATGACCTAAGCCGAAGGCAGTCACCCAACCAACTGAGCCACCCAGGCACCACATCAGCACTGTTTTTCAATATCATACTGGAAGTCCTAGAAAATGCAGTAAAATAAAAAAAGAAAGAAAAGACATACAGATTGGGAAGGAAGCAATAGAGCTGTCTTGCAAATGAGATAATTATCTAGGTAAAATATCAAAAAATCAACAAAACATTCCTGGAACATTGCAGTATGCAAAGTTAATATGCAAAATTTATTTGCCTTCTATATATCAACAAAAATAAATGAGGTTGGAATGATTAGACATCCACATATGAAAAAACTGAATCTAGATAAACAAAATGTGGAATAGTCATCCAATAGAATATTATTCAGCCAAAAAAAATGAAGTTCCGATACATACTGTAAGATGGATGAGCCCTGAAAACATTGTGCTAAGAAAACTAAGCTAGACAGAAGACAAATATTACATGATCCTACTTACATGAAATATGTAGAATCTACAAATTCCTAGAGCCCAAAAGTAAATTAGAATCTACCAGAGGCTGGGAGGAGGCAGAAAGGGAGAGTGATTGATTAAAAAACACAGAGGTTCTGTTTGAGGTGATAAGAGTTTTAGAAATAAGACAGTAGCTACAGTTGTACAACGCTGTGAATGTAATTAATGTCACTGAATTGTATACTGAAAGTGAAAAACCTTATTATATATATTTCATTATTTAAAAAAAAACTAAGTAAATCCCAGAAAGGATAAACCTAAAGAAAGATATGTCCCAGTCAAATTCTGAACATTAAAACTAAGAAATAAACTTGGGAGAAAAATAATAACTTGACTACAGACAGAAAAAACATCTGAATGATAGCATATATGCTTCAAAAGTCATGGAAGTAAAAGGAAGTAGCACAATATTTTTCAAGGGCTGAAAGAATAGAACTGTCAATCCAGAATCCTACACCCCGTGAAAATACCCTTTAGGAATAGAGGGGGAATCAAGGCATTTTCAGATGAAGGAAGACTAAAGATTTGGCACCAGTACATCTATCCTAAAAATAATAGTTAAAGAAGTTTTCTAAACACAAAATAACTGATAAGAAAGGAATATTGAAAAAGAAGGAAGGAAGGAAGGAAGGAAGGAAGGAAGGAAGGAAGGAAGGAAGGAAGGAAGGAAGGAAGGAAGGGGAGAAAGGCGGGGAGAGAGGGAAGACAGGTAAGCAAAAATATGGTATCACATTGATTTTTTTTTTATTTTTTAAAGATTTATTTGTTTGTTTGTTTGAGAGAAAGAGCACACACAGAGGGAGAGGGAAAAGGAGACTCCTTGTTGAGCAAGGAGCCCAATGCAGGGCTCCATCCCAGGACCCCAGGATCATGACCTGAGCAAAAGACAGCGGCTTAACTGACTGAGCCACCCAGCTGCCCCAGTATTTTATTTTTTTAATTTTTTTACTGTATAGTTAACACACAATGTTACATTAGTCAGTTGTACAATATAGTGATTTTACAACTCTATCATTATGCTATGTTAACCACAAGTGTAACTATCACACAAATTGATATTTTGTTATTAAGCCAGACTTGTATCCCTGAAATAAACTCCATTTGTCTGTAGTGTATAATTCTTTCTATATATTGTTAAACTCCATTTGCTAATATTTTGTTAAGGATATTCTCATGAAGGATATCTCACTGCAGTTTTGTTTTATTTCGTTTTGTTGTACTGTCTTTGTCTAGTTTTTGGTATCAAGGTAATACTAACTTTATAAAATGAATGGGGAAGTGTTTCTTCCTTTTTTATTTTCTGAAAGAACTTCTTGAGAATTGTCTCATTCTTGATATTGGTAATTTATGTCTTCTCTATTTTTTTTCTTTTGTCAATATTGCCAGAAGAGTGTTGATTTTATTGATCTTTTTAAATAACCAGATTTTTGTTCCTTCTATTTTCTCTACTGTTTTTGTTCTCCATTTCATTGATTTCTATTCTTATCTTTATTATTTCTTCCTTTTGCATGCTTTTGGTTTATGTGCTCTTTTTCCTGTAGTCTTGAAAAGAGAGTTTAGATGTTTGATATGAGACTCTTCTTCTTTCCTAATATATGTATTTATAAATTTCTCTCTTTTCAATGCTTTAGCTATACATTATATACAAATATGGCTTCTATCACTCTTATTCAAAATAGTTCAAGAAGTTCTAGCCAGTACAATCAAGCAAGAAAAGGAAGTTGAATATATACTTACTGAAAGGAAGAAACGGAACTGTCTCTAATTTTTAGATGATGTGACTGTCTTTATATAAATTTCCAAGAACTATTTTTAATGTTTTAACTCATATAATAATAAGTGAGTTTGACAAAGTTAGAGAATACAAATAAATATACAAAGCCAATTATATTTTTATATCCTAGCAAAAAACATGCAGACATCAAAATTAAAAACAACACTATTTACAATAACTCAAAAAATCTAACAAAATAAGTATAGGATTTATATGCTAAGAACTGTAAAATTCTGATGAAATAAATCAAAGAAGATCTAAATTAATTTTTAATTAATACCATGTTCATAGATTAGAAGACTCAACATAGTAAAGATGCCCATTTTCCCAAAATGATATACAAATTCAATGCATTTTCTACCAAAATTTTTAAAAATCTTGTGGAGATAGACAAAATTGTTGTAAAATTTATATGGAAAAGTGAAGGAACTAGAATAGCTAAAGGCAATTTTGAATAATAAGAATATTCTACTTGAGGGATTCCCAGATGACTCAGTCAGTCAAACATCTGCCTTCAGCTTAGATCATGATCCCAGGATCCTGGGATCAAGTCCTACATCGGCTTCCCTGCTCAGCAGGGAGAAAAGACAGCTGCCTGCTGATTGTGCTCTCTCTGACAAATAAATGAAATCTTTATAAGAACATTCTACTTGATTCTAAGACTTAATATATAACCACAGTAATCAATACCACGTAGTGCTGGTAGAAAAATCAGTAGATGGATCACTGAAACAGAAAACCCAGATACAGGCCACATCATAAATATGCCCAAATTATTTGTGACACAGTTACAAGAGTAATTCAATGAAAGAAATATAGTTTTTTTGACAAATCGTACTAGACAAATTACATGACCATAGCATTAAACAACAACAAAACCCACCTTGACCTAGATCTTACCCCCTCAGCAAAACTTAACTCAAAATATATCATAGACTTAAATGTAAAATATAAAGCTATAATGTTTTAGAAAACAACATAGGAACATCTTCAGAATATAGGGCTAGGCGAAAAGTTCTTAGACTTGATACCAAAACATGACACATGTAAGTAAAAACTAATAAACTAGACTTTATGAAAATTTTAAAAAATTATGCTCAACAAAAGATCTTAAGAGGCTGAAAAGACGAGCTACTGAGAAAAAATATGTGCAAATCACATATCTAATGAAGAACCAGTATGTAAAACATACAAGTAACTCAATTCAACAGTAAAAAATAAAAAATAAGGGTGCCTGGGTGGCTTAGTCAGTTAAGTGTCTGCCTTTGGCTCAGGTCATGATCTCAGGGTCTTGAGACTGAGCCCCACATCAGGCTCCCTGCTCAGAGGCGAATCTGCTTCTCCCTCTCCCTCTGGTCTTCCCCCCATCTTATGTTCTCTTCTTTTCCCTCTCTCTCTCTTGCTCTCAAATAAACAAAATCTTTAAAAAAATAAAAATTTAAGATATAAAAATAAAAACAAAAAAAGAAACTATAATTACATAAACAAAAGATATAAAGAGATATTTCATTGAAGTGAATATAGACAGATAAGCATGTGAAAATATGTTCAACATTGGTCATTAAAGAAATGCATATTAAAATCACAGTAAGATCATTACACATTTATCAGAATGCCAAAAAAAAAAAATAGTGACACCAAAGGTTGGGAGAATGTGGAGAAAAATTGGATCACATATGCATTGCTAATGGGAATGGAAAATGGTACACCCAGGTCTGGAAAACAGTTGGCACTTCCTTATAAACTAAACATGCAACTACTATATAACCCAGAAAATGCACTCCTGGGCATTTGTCCCAGAGAAATGAAAACTTACATTCACACAGAAACCTACTTAAACATTTATAGCACCTTTATTTTGATATTCCAAACTAAAAACAACCCAGGGGTTCCTCAGTGTGTGAACGGTTAAACATACTGCAGTGCTACCTCTGTATCATGGAATGCTACTCAACAATAAAAAAACTAAACAAAGCAAAAAAACTACTGACACATGCATCCCTTGGATACATCTTCAGGGTAATTATGTTGAGTGAAAAAGCCAATCCCCAAAGGTCCCACACTGCATTATTTTGTTTACATAATAATTTATGAAATGACAAAATTATAAAAATTAAGAACAGATCAGTGGCTGCCAGCAGTTATGAAAGCAGGGGTACCTGGGTGGCTCGGGTGGCTGGGTGTCCCAACACTTGATTTCAGCTCAGGTCATGATCTCAGGGTCGTGGGACTGAGCCCCACATGGGGCTCCAAACTCAGAGCAGAGTCTGCTTGTCTCTCTTCCTCTACTCCTCCCACCCCCCACTCTCATGCACTCACTCTCTCTCACATACATACATACATACATACATACATAAATTATTTTTAAAAATAAAAGTAGTTTAGGAGGGATAGGGGCTGGAGATAAGTGAGATCTTCATGTTTGGTATCTTGACAAAATCACTGTCAATATCCTGACTGATATTGTACTACAGTTTTGGAAGATGTTACCATTGAGGAAAACTGGATAAAGAAGGGTAATGTAGCTCTCTGTGCATTCTTTGTACAAATGCATGTGAATATACATTTATTTCAAAGTAAAAAAGTTAATATTTTAAAAAGTGTATGGACAGCATGAGCTTGAAACCTGAATTTTTTTAACTTTCATCCCTGGACTTTAGGAAAGTCATTTTACATTCCTGGGCTTCAGTTTTCTTACCTGTGGAGCAGAATGGCAAAAGCTAGCTCAAAGTTCACTTGATTTTGATGTATAAATATAGAAAGCAAAAAGCAAGATGAAGTAAGTGTGCACATAGTGATAATATTACCAACCTTGCCTACCTTACAGGGATGTTTTGAAAACAGTAGGACAGAGAATATCCCAAAGCGAACGGGAAACTGAAAAGTATTATATCAAAATTAGTTATTATTGCACTCTTTCTAGGCCAAAAAAAAAAAAAACCCCACAAAACAACAACAAATAAACAAAACAAAACAAAAACAAAAAACCCAGGGGAGAGGGAATCTGGGTATATCCTGAAGGACATAACAGTTAATAAAATAATTGGGTTAAATTGCCTTAGATTATCATGTGGAAAGAATAACATTGGATATGACTTTATTGTGACTTGTTTCTACCCTTCTAGCTCCTGCTACTACTACACCTTCAGCCTCCTGAGGCTGGACAGAGATTCTTACTGCCCAAGGCTCTAGCTGTTTCTCTCTCTTAAATAAATAAATAAAATATTTAAAATTAAAAGAAAAAAAAAAGAGGGTGCCTGGGTGGCTCAGAGGGTTAAGCCCTCAGGGTCATGTTCTCAGGGTCCTGGGATGGAGTCCCACATTGGGCTTTCTGCTCAGGTCATGATCTCAGGGTCCTGGGATGGAGTCCCACGTCGGGCTCTCTGCTCAGCGGGGAGCCTGCTTCCCTCTCTTTATCTGCCTGCCTCTCTGCCTACTTGTGATCTCTCTGTCAAATAAATACATAAAATCTTTTAAAAAAAGAAAGAAATGGAAGATGGAAGGGTTTGTTTCACTTCTTCTAGGACACCTGAAGTAAAGGAAGTAAGAGAAAAGAGGCCTTCGGACACTTGAGAAACAGAAAGAAGGAAAGCCCACTGACCTTCACTGAAGATGTGGCGTCTTCCCAAACCTAGGGCCTTCACACCGCTAGACAGCCCAGGACAGGCCTTCATGTGAAAAGAACCAGGGCAAACTGGTGGATAGTTGGGCAAAAGACAAATCCCTCTACCTAAACTAGTTGTGAACATTACTGTCCAAATAACTTCCATAGTTCCTCACTTACTGACATAAGAACTTTTAGAATTTTGGGCGCCTAGGTGGCTCAGTGGGTTAATGCCTCTGCCTTCAGCTCAGGTCATGATCTCAGGGTCCTGGGATTGAGGCCCGCATCGGGGGTGTCTGCTCAGCAGGGAGCCTGCTTTCTCCTCTCTCTCTGCCTGCCTCTCTGCCTACTTGTGATCTCTCTGTCAAATAAATAAATAAAATCTTTAAAAAAAATTTTTAGAATTTAAGGAAGCACCTTACAAAAAGAAAACAATACTTTTCTAGGGAAAAGTTAAGATTTGTCAGCAAAGGGCATTATTGAGAAATGGCCCATTCCAGGAGGTATTCCAAACACCTTGAAAAGAAACAAGGTAACCCACAGGGGAAAAAAAGATTACTTCCAGATGGAAACCATTCTTTCTCCTCCACAAACCCTCATAGCTTTATTAAGAGGTAATTAGCATTTAGTAAATATACAATGTGATGATTTGGTATACATATATATTGTGAAATGATTACCACAATCGGGTTAGTTAACAACTCCATCACCTCACATAATTACCTTGTGTGTGTGTGTATGTATTTGTGGGAGGGAAGGGAGGTAAAGAACATTTAAGATCCACTCTCTCAGAAACTTTTAAGCATGTAATACAGTATTGCTAGCTATCGTTACCATGCTATACATTAGATCCTCAAAACTTATCTTACAACTGGCAGCTTGCACCCTTTGACCCACAACTCCCCATTTCCCCCACCTCCCAGTCCCCTACAACCACCATTCTACGCTCTGTTTATATGAGTTTGGCTTTTTTAGGTGGAAGACCGTTCTTAAGTTCCATTCCAATTCACATATGGCTAGCACTGTGGTAGAAATATATGAGAGCAGAAAAACAACTGTCTACTGTTTTAAAAACTGTCTATACATGACGAGTTTATAATCCAGAAAGAAACCAAAGAGCCCTGCATATAGTGAATAGCTAATGATTAACTTACATATTTTAATCTACTAAAGATAGTTTAGAGATTATATACATACATATTTTATACATGTATAAATATAAGCATAGAATATTTGAAAATGGGATTTTCTCCTTCGTTTCAAATATATCCAGTAAATTTATAAGAACTCCTACTATGTGGTTAGCAGTGTGCTGGGTACAGGGTTGCAAAGATACCCAGTCAAACAGGAGAGACAGATGGGTGTTAATAAAATAGTGAGCTGTTTGGGGGTGATGGCAAGAACAAGACAGGGTGATTGACACAAAGGGAGGAATAAATTCTCTGGCTGATAAGGAAGGTGCAGTGGAAAGATGGAGTGGTGCTGGAGGGTAGGAGAGGCAGTCAAAAGTAAATGGTCACTGTAGTTATGACCAATAAGCGACCTGAAATAGGAGAAGGAATTGCATAGGCAGTAACTAGGTGCCTGACTGGTTTTTGTTGAATGAATTCCCAAATAATGATTATAGTTATTTCCCTGGTATTCCCTGGATGTATCTAATTTGATTTCCTAAAACATAAGAGCAACATTAGAATGACTTCTTCCATGGGACTTGCTTTATTGAGTTTGATGATACTTCGGGTGAATTTTTCACTGTAATTTTCCCCCTCTAGCTTCCCTAACATAATATTTATCTGAAAGCAACTGCAAGAAAACATGTAATCACTTTGACTCAAGGCATGACACCCCTGATTTCCTGGCCTTTTGTCTCTTTCCTAGAACTCTGGTACTGACCATAAATACCAGTGATTTGGAAGCAAACATACATGGAGATGGCTGTGGGACATGCTTTTCTCATAAGGTCTAAACTCAACTTCCTATTTCTGGTCTGAAACATGATGGTCACTCTGTTTACTTCCTCTTGTATTTCCCATGACAACTGAGATAGGATACCAGTTTGATTTTAGACCAAGCTGCATCAGACCATCTACATGGGGAGTTCATACTAGAAACAAAGGGAATCTCTGTGTAGCCAGAAGCCCATTTGCAGTTTAGAGTGAAGGCAAGGGCAAAATCAGAGCCACTGGATAAAAGCTCCAAGTCCACAATTTTCTCCTTTATTCACATTTTCTATTATGCACTTGGAGACATACCCATACACAGATGAACAATAGTCTTCTGCATTTTGCATTCTGCTTTGTTTGTGGAGACCTGGAGAGATTTGTGGACACTGGAATAAATTATATGAGGTGATGTGACTATTCTTTACTGTTGCGGATGATGAAAGCAGGAAGCCCATGGACATCTAGAGAAATTATTTTCAAAAAATGAGCAGTGGTGGCGAATCATGGGATGAACTCCAGGCACAGAAATAAATTATGATCTGAAACAGCTTGGACATTCGTTATTTCTGATGGAGCTAGGCCCTCATTTGGGTTTGGAGATTGTTGTGATATATGTACCTCAAGCAGAAAATTCCTCAGCCCTTTGTTACAATATGAACTCATGAGCCAAAGGTAAAGTATGAGTCACTGATCATCCAAAATTTGAGAGTTGTTTTCCATGCTCTTGTTTCCATATTTACTATATATTGAGAAGGGTTCTGAAAACTAACCCCTTCATTGAGACATTAAGCCATAGGAGACTGTTTTTAGACTGGGTTATAGGAATTTGAAATTCTAAATTCTAAATTCATGAAACCAGTTAGGCACAAAAATTTCTCACAAGGATAATTTGAAGGGCTTTCTGGTAAGGGACATAATAAAAACAACAGATCTTATTTTTTACTAGATAAAGTCATTACAAATTGAGCATTTCATTTGGGGCTACTGTAGATGCATAATGAACCAATTAGAAGATGTCCTATCTTGGTGACATGACAAATGCCTAGGTAATTCTCTGATGTTGGCTTTCCATGAATCGTGGCTCCCATCACAGAATAAGCTACTTAAAATAATCAAAACAGAAAGTTTCAGTTTTCTGGCACAGAACAGCATCCTTTTCTTCCTTCCTTTCCAGATTACAAAAATCTCAAGGCACAGCACATTTCATTTCTATCAATTTGGATCCCATTTCTGGCCTCTTGCCCATTGGGCCTGGTTATGTTCAAGGGCATTTTGGAATGTGTTAAGTGGCAGGTGTAATCACTTGCACTTTTATGCCTCTGAGCATGGTTGGGAAGGGATTCCCAGCATCAATCTTCTGGATCCTTGGCCCAGGGTTGTGGTATTGCAGGATGTGACTGCCTTGCTCAATAAAGGTCACCTAGCTCTGCATAACTTTGTGTCAGGAGATCCTGAGACGCTAATTTTGACTCAAGAGCTTAGCTTTAGGAAATGAGTTGATTTTGTTTTCTGCCATTCTGCTTAAGCTGCCATCCCGAGTCTCTGATTACATGTGAAAGCAGTGCCTATTGTTGAGGAGAAGGACCATGTCAGCATCCAACCACTGTGTCTACGAGGGAAAGCAGCACACTCTGCCTGTGGAATCTGTGTCACTCTTGACTTGCCTGACTGCTTCCCCTCTCACTCAGAAAGGGACCTTAGAACATTTTCCTTTGGAGCCAAAAAGAACAGTGAATAAGCAAATACTCTGCTGGGGATGAATAAGTGGCAAACCTCATAAAGAAAAAGATGATATGGGCCTTATACAGAACACCTCACTCTGAGCTGGCTGCTGGCATACTAGGTCTCTAGTGTGTGCTCTCTAGAAGCACCTTTTCCTAGCTTATCTGGGAACACAACTGACCTGAGGCTGGCTTATCACTCAGTCCTACTGTGACCTCACAGAGATCACTGATAGCTAATATTAAGTACCAAAGTGGTACCCAGAGCACCTGGCCCTAGCAGCCAAGGACTCAACTGAGGGGTGACCTGAGCTTACGACAGTGGGCTTATTAGAAGCAGCTACAATGACAGGGAACATGCATGATAGAGTGGGGAAGAGCATCACAGCCAGGTGCACTCAGGCTTTGGGTTTGTTCTATAGAATTTAACATCTGGGTAATCTACGGCAAATTGTATTCATTCTTGATTTTCTCATGCATCCATATACTTGTGTGACAAATGCACACTGAGCAACTATTATGTGTGAGGTGCTCTACTAGGGACTAGGAAGCAGTGAACAAAATTGCGGGAACCCTGAAGTCTGGCTGGGGGAGACAATGAACAAAAAAAAATAAGCAAAACAAAGTATGGTAGATGGTAAGAACGGTCTTGGAGTCAAGCAACACCTATTTCCTAGAACTGCTCTGCAGGTTACATGAGATGATGTTTGGCCCTAAACAAGCTCTAATATTGCAAGTGGCACTAATATTAGAAAAGTGCTAATATGAAACAAATTACTTCTGCTTGAAGTCCATCTTCTTCAAAAAGTTTATAATCTATTAAATGGGGGGAGGAAGTCTCTCTCCAAAGAGACCGGACAGATCACACAAAATATGACCTGTAAAGGATCACTACTCCATCCTAGGCCTCCCACAATCTTCCCCTTTTCTCTTTCCATGAACCGAAAGATTTGGGTCCTCCAGAGACCTGTCACGACACACCCAGGACAAGACAATTCTTCTTCTTAGCCAGCACTGACTGCTAGGAAGAATGGAGCCTCCCTTTATGATATGATGCAAAACAAGCTTTGCACCCTTTTCATTCAATCTCTTTTTCTGCCATTTCCATAGGAAGGCAGCTGTTTAACCACTACTACAAAAATAAATAAACAAACAAACGTGGTGAACTTACAAAGCCGCCAGCAGCACTGTGTCCAGTCTCAGAGGTACTCAGAACCTGAGTATCCCAATCCTGTTCTCTACACTCTGTCTCCTGACCTTTTCTGGGTCCTTCAGAACTTTGCTACTCAAACTGTGTCGGTGGACCAGGAACACCAGCATCATCTGAGCGCTTGTTAAAAATTCAGAAGCTTAGAACTTCTAAATAAAAATCTTCATTTTAACAAGATACTGAGATTTGTGTGCACACTGACATTCAAGGAGCACTGTTCCAGGTCCCTCTCTCCTACAGAGTGAAGACAAAATAGCAGGTGTTAAAAAGTGATAATGATGATAATAGTTTAAAAAAAAAAAACAGCATTACAACTGCCACAACCAACACTAATAATACAATTTACTGAGAGTACTACTTGAAAGGACCATGCTAAGGGCTTTCTATTCAATAGTGCCCCTTACGTCTCAGTGAATTTCAGGATTTCCCCTCTCAGGTTATCCTTTGTTCCACGTTGCACATGGGAAGAGTCACCTTAAAACATAAATTCTCAGGAAATCTAGGCATCTGAGACGCTAGAAGCTTAGTCGGGCACAATGTCCACACAAATAGCAATGAGGGGAACTGCCAGAGTGAATCAGGCAAGCAGGCAGCCATGGGGAGGGGTCACAAGAACTAGAGTGAAGGGTACAGGGCCAGACAGAAAGAACAGAATGAAGGCCTGCTAGTGAGGCAGCCTGTCCCAAGTTCACTGCCATTACTATCCCTTACCCTCCTGAGTCTGTCCCAAGAAAGCTCAGCCTTCTAGCTACAAAATAAAGACATCTTGATATACACCACACACACACACACACACACACACACACACACACACACACACTTGAAAGTGTGTAGGCAGAGTCAAAGAAGGGCAGGTAACAACTCTTTGTGACTGAGATGGGACTAGAGTCCAGATGTAGATATAGATATATGGATCTGCCCCATAAGGATAAAAGTCCCAGGAATTCAGGATGCTGCAAGAGACTGATTTGGCAGATGACTGGGCTATGTATAACATGATGAAGCCAAGGTTGTATGTCACTTCTCATATGGGTCAGGCTAGGGTGGTCCATGTCCACAGATACACCCTCAAAAGCTGTTTCACTGTCTCACAACAAAAACTAAGTGGACACAGAAATATTGAGTGGAAAAGTGGCCATAGATAGAACACAAAGGAACCTAAAGGCCCACTGTGATAAACCCCACTCTATACAACATCTCTTCTCAAGACAGTCTTCTAGCTCATTGATCCCTACTCATAGATATGAATAGGTTTCAGCACCATCTAATACCAAAACTGATGCTGGAGTGACGCCTAAGACTCATATTTGGGCTGTCAATCACTATCTTGTATGTTTCACCTCAACATGCACTGATTCTTATTGCCTAGAAATGCACCTGAGAAGGCCTAGGCAACATTTCAAAGGAGTGACAAGATACTTTCAAGTCAATTAGAAGCATCAGAGGATTCAGGGTACAGGGGAGGAGCAGCCCCCTGAGAATATGAATTAAGCCCTCTCTGATACACCAAGTCCTCTGATAACCTGCAACATCTAAGAGATACAACTTCATTTCCTCATCACCCATGTGACCATCAAGATGCCATGGCTTTCTGCACCAGACCTGTAAAATGCAAAGGGGCTGTGACTGTCAGGACAAATGCAGAATACTGAATCACATGGCATCCTAGTCTAAGCACCTCAAATCCTAGCTTTGGAAGATGGCTGCTTTGACTCGATAAAACAGAATCCCTGGTGTTTGCAAAACGTTCTCTACTTTTCAGACAACTTTAGCTTCTCCTCTACTCTCTACTCTTTCTTATAATCCTGTAAGAAAGACTTACTTCTTAGCTATCATAATTATGGCCAGATGAGAGATGAGGAGAATGGGATCTAAAAAGATACACCAACTCAGTCAAATTCACCCAATTAGACAGTGTCCAACATACAGCTAGAATCAGATTATCCCAGGGATCTTTCCATTAATTTCACAGGCTTTGACCCTCACTGGGGTGGAGGAGGAAGCCTTAGGAAAGGCAAGATACTCCAGGGGATTTTGATTCTGTACATGAGTTTTAAACAAGGGATTGGGAGGGTCCATTCATTAGATCTGCCTGCAGTTTTAATACCAGTCTTCCAGTTAGGCAGAGTCCCACCCTAGAAAGGAGAAGAGCTCCCAACAGCCTGGATTCCCAAAGAAAAGTCAAACATTCACGGGCAGATTTTCAGGATTTACCAAGCCTTAAGCTTATAAATTTGGGAATTCCTGTTTTAGAAAAGAATATAAAATGACAAACTTGCAGGGCAGGGATGTCTGGCTGGCTCGGTCAGCAGTGCTACTTTTGATCTCAGGTTTGTGAGTTCGAGTCCCACACTGGGTATAGAGATTACTAAAAAAATCAGCAACAACGACAAAGAAACAAGATGTCAAACTCAAAGCTAAGTAAGTATAAAAGTAAATATTTGTTTTGAATGAGAAAATAAATGGCAATAAAGTATATTTTGGAAAGCTGACAGATACCACAAATACCAAAAATTTTTCAAATTTTAAAAAATAACCTAATACTCTTATTAATTGCTTGACAAATCTCTACACTGCTTCTTTTTCCATATATTATTAAATGCATAATCACCTTTCCATATGGCACTTATAAGTTTCTATAGAGAGAACAGAAAGACAATTTAGTCTTTCCTTTACAGTTGATAATCATTTATTATTAATAATTTAGATAAGTTTCTTTCAGCTTCATACTTGTAATTAGCAATGCCATGTAAACGTTTAGGATAGTTAGCAAATTTGGGAAAACTTCTGTCAAGTTTCTTTCATATTTGATCTGAAAAGTTTAAAAGATTTTTCCATAGACTAGCTTCTCTCTATTCCAAAACTTGTTTATCTCCACACACATCCAGTACCAGGCAAAACAGCACATCCTGATATCATGATAAGACGTCCAGCCTTACAGTTCTGGAGGCTGGTGACAGTATGGGGAGGGGGCTTGCAAAATATTCCTGGAAGCCATTCCAGCCATGCCAGCAGCTGGCAATAATGTAACTACAAATGGAACCTATATTAGCAGACCCACTAAACACCAACTAAATGTCTCACCTCAGCTTCTCCTTAGCATTCCAAAATGCCCTTAGACATTCCAGCATCTCCCTGAACTAGGGAAGCAAGACAGAGGGGAATTTGGAGTTGAAATAGATAGCAATCGGAACCAACTATTATTAAAAAAAAAAACCTTAATATCCAAAACGTATAATCACGTGAATACATTCCTAGAGTGTCTCCCAGGTTCTTAGAAGGGTTTTCTGCTAAAGAGACACTCTGCAAATCTCCCTTTTACCCACTGCTGTTTTTGCCTATCAATAAGATGGGGTGGCCAGTCATTTCTACTCCTCTACTAAGGAGTATATATCTATTAGTAGATAGATACTTAGTATCTACTGAGAAGGTATAGGATTGACCTGGATTATAGATGACTTCACAGGGACTAGATATGGGTTCTCACATCCTGACCCAGAATGTCTGCCATCTGCCATACCCATCCTCAGCTGGAGATGCAGGATAAAATGGGATCAGCTGAATACTGGGTGGGGTATAGAAAGAACTTGGAACTACTTGAAGAAAGAACAAATTAAACACAAGTCAAACAGGAAGAATACAAATGGTTGTTTTATAGACTCTCCAGAGTCTGCTATTAAGCCTGCTTCACTCTAGTACTGAAAGGCTGGTCAATTAATCCCAGGGCACCCTGGCTTCCAGGTCCCTCCAGTATCCAGGCTTTATATAGATCCGAATAATGGCTCTCTCCTCCCTCCAACCGGGCCAGGCAGTCTCGTGGTGCTTTACTCCAACAAATCTCCTACAGCTCTGGTAACTGCTGCCACTCACGGCTTCTTTAAGGGTCTTTTTTTTTTTTTTTTTAAGATTTTATTTATTTGACAGAAGCCAGAGAGGGAACACAGCAGGGGGAGTGAGAGAGGGAGAAGCAGGCTTCCCGCTGAGCAGACAGCCTGATGTGGGGCTTGATCCTGGGTCTCCGGGATCATGACCTGAGCCGAAGGCAGTGGCTTAACCAACTGAGCCACCCAGGCACCCCTTCTTTAAGGGTCTTAACAAAACTTGCTTAATCCTCCTGGCATGGAATCCAGCTGCAGCTGGGCAGGTTTTATGGAATGTGTAATCACAGGATTTCGTGCCCATCGTTACATGGCTCCAGCTTCCTTAGCCACCCCCGCTGCTCTATACACCGCAGGGCTCTCCCTATAGCACTACTCTGTTCGGCTCCTCTCCCCACCACTGCCATGCCCTGTGGACTGAGTGTTGTACGATTCTGTGCAGAGTGCAGACAGGGGAGGGGATGGAGGCAGGGAAAGGAAACAGGGAGGGAAGACCGATGTAGAAAAGACAGAAGCAGAAATAGGAAAAAGAAAAAGAGAAAACTATATCAAGTCCCCAAGGAAATCAGATGGAGATGTTCTTTTAGCTCAGCCAAAGGAAAAAGTGAGCTTGTGTTTTTAAGCCCGCAGGCTGTTGGCAAGGAAAATAAACTCCCAACCTCCCCTGAATCCGATGATAGCAAGGAGAAAAGGATGGAAAAGTAAGGACAGGAGAGTGGGGGAGTTAGGAGAGATGACTGGATTTTCCCTAAAGGATCCTAGAAGAATCTTTTGCATGCAGAGTTGTTTTGCTCAGTGATACTCAGTACTGATCGACTTCAGCCACTGACTGTTCCATGCAGGCTGTAGATCAGTGACTTAAGCCAGCATTTACATTAATGTAGCCATTAAATGGATGAATCCCGAGGGTATTTTTGGCTAGGGAAGGTGGGAACTTCATGGTATGCCAGACTCAATGGTTACTGTCACAAACATCATCATCAATACCACTTTCAGTTGGTCTTTCAGTTGGTCTTTCAGTTAAGAAAACCCTTCAACAATAGGCTTCTGCAATTCTGACTCCCCTCCCCACCCTATGCCTTCTGCATTAACAGAGCCCAGGGCACAATCCTCCCCTCTTAGCTCTCTGCGCTCCCCTTTCTCCCTTCAAATTTCTTCCATGTATGTGACTGTGGGGTTTCCGGTATAAGGCCAAATATCGTGGAGTTGTGGGTAGGAAACAAGACAAAAGGACAAAGAGGGGAAGACCAGAGAAAAAGCATCAAAATTTAAACTTAGAATTCCCTGAAATGCATGAGCACTGTTTATCAAGGTACTCGGAAACCATATGCAGATCACATGCAAATGAACCCATGGCCCTCTTAACTAATTTGCTACACCTGGATGTGGCTCTTAGGAAAAGCCTAATAGAGACACCTGCTATCAACACTGAAGGAATAGTCCCCCTGATAGTATTTTACCCCTTCTGTTTCTGCCACCAATTCTAACTAGGGGAAGTAATGAGCTGGCACAAAACAATAACGAAGAGCTGAGGGGAAAAAAAAAAAGTAACAGTTGAATTTCATTCAAGCTGTCACTATTCTGTACTGAGAAATTACCAGAAGGCGTCGACCTACCCATCAAACCTTAAAATGCAAAATATACTTCGTATCCTATATAAGGGACTTAGGGCACATTAGTAAGAGGTAGCAATGTTCCAGGCTCTACCTTCCATGATGGGAGAGAAGGGGCCCCGTTTTCTGCTGCCTGGGCTAAGGGAAGGGAGTGTCAGCCCTCATCTCCCAGCTAGCTTCCAGCAGTCAGCAGGGGGCCAGGGGAAACAGTTGAACCAAGCTGGCTTCTAGTGTGGAACTTTCTCTGATCTTGGATTGAGCGACAGGTCTGTGATGCTCCCACACTGCAGTAGGAGAAAGCAAATAATGCTCCTTCCTTCATCCGCTGGCCCCACACTAGAGGGGGCTGCTGACAGGGTCTGCTGCACTAACTTCCCCGCTGAGCCCTTTCCTCAAGATCTCCCACCCCCCTGGCTCCTACAAAGAAGTTGGACTTTTAGGCTTAGGATGATTCAGGACCCAACAGTCTCAAATTTCACAAAGATTAAAATGAAGGAGGAACGGGAATGAAAAAGGAGAAAATACGTACAGCAAGGGGGACACCTGATCGGTACCTGGAAAAGGCTTTTGCAAAATTAATACATTTTTCACCAGCAAACATGACTTCCTATATATGTGGACTCTGCAGGATTTGGGGTCCATTTCCCAGAACAGAAAGTGGAAAAACACACTGCAGTATGCCCAGTCACAAGTACACTATCTGCAAGTCCCTAGACAGCTGAACCTAAGACAGCTTCCATTTATGGAAGTTCACATCTCTGTTTTGACCTGTATCAGTCAGGGCTCAAAGAAGGAGAACCACTACAAGAGCTGATAGCTATATAGATAGGCTGGCAAGCAGACACACAGATGGACCGATCGGCAGACAGATTTATGACAAGGATTTGACTTAATGCAATTGTGACACCTGGATAAAAGGTTTCATCTGTACAGCTGATGCTGGGGCTTGGAGACCACGGGGCAGGCAGTCAGGACAGTGGGGGAAAGTAAGAACAAGCAGGAGCTCAGAAGCCACAGGACGGACTGAAAGTCATGTCAGTTCTTGCCTCTGGTTTTGGTGGCATGGCTCTCCTGAAGCCAGGCTCCTTTAATGTGGAACCAAATACACACATTTGGTCTTAGCGTCACGGAGGCTGGGAGATTCAGAAGAAGGTGGAACCAGTGGTTTCTTCTGGATGACAGATGTCCAGGAAGTACACAAGGGCTGCTACTTCACTTGCACAAATCTCACCTGCTGCTTACTTCATAAGAAACATACAGGAAAGGGAGTTCTGGAAAACCTAGTTCTGCCTGCCCAAGTCCATACACGGCAAAGCTACCATGCCATCTAAAGCTTCTCTCCCAGCAACGATCAGGCTCTGGGCTTCACCTCTGCCAGCAGACTGTGTCTTGTCATTAGCAGCTCTAGGCCTGCAGGGCTGGCCCATGACACACCGGAAGAAGGACACAGAAGCACATCTGAGGGACAGAGTTTGCAGAATCACCCAAACATGCCAATAGCCAGTGATGGAGAAGGAAGCCTGGCTTGACACAGCCTCCACTCCTCTCCTTCCCCAACACTCCTTCCCCAACACCAGGGCACTTGGACCAGTGAAGGGACACAAACACTGCCATCTTCCCAACCTCACTGGCAGATTCTGCAGTCTCCTCCTGGGCTGGGGATTTGTTCATTTTATCCTTCAACTCTGACTGCTGTAGCGGGAAGAGTCAGCCTTGCTGGAGAATACAGACAGGAAGGCTCTCTTCATCCTCAAATTTTCACTTTGATAATGGGTTGCATTGCAGAACTTGCCATCAGCTGCATTCTACTAGTGCTACTGTGGAAACGAAGGAAAACTGCCTGCATAAAAAGGAGCTAGATGTTCCAGCCCCACATTGGCATGCACAGAGATTATTAAATTCCTCATTAACTGAACTAAGGCTTTGCCAGGACCCCAGGCAAGTGGTGTGGGACTGTGAGCACATGCATACCTCACAGAGGACGAGTGCATCCAAAAGGTGACAGTAACAGTTGGGACAGGGGTGGGTTCCTGGCACTCAGTGAGACAGGGTCAGAAATGCCCCCTTTCCTGGACAGCCCCATGCGAATGTCAGTTACTCAATCCTAGAGAGGCCTGTTTCATCACAACAGACACGCACCCCAGCACTGATGCTCAATCTAACTTACCAGATGGCACTGAAAAGTCACAGCTTCCGTTTTTCTTACCCTGACAAGGTTGCAGAAGGGTAGAAATGAAACGCTTCTTTTAAATGAAATAGTGTCTGTTCTGGCACCAGGGAGGCTTCTTTCCAACACGAGAGTGCAGAGGCTTGCATATGCGTGTGTGCACGTGTCTGTGTGCCTGTGAGCAGGTGACTGGGGCAGGGAGGGGAGAAAGTGTGATCACTAAAACCCTATTCTCTTCTCTATTCTCTTGCAAACTTTAATGCTCAAAAACAAATGGCCCAGGTCACAAAATAGGCACACAGCACAGTCGCAACACACAGCAGGTAAAGTCATTTAAGTGTCCAAGTAGTTAACTCAAAATCAGTCTTTGTAGTCTACAATGCTGAGAGCGTATTTTAATCAGAGGCATCAAGAAAGTCAAGTATCCAGGACAAAGATGGCCCCAGACCAGTTGGAGCTCTGTCCTCACTAATATAGCACCTTCGATTAGCAAGCCATGCTGCACTGCTGTAAATTATGAGCTGCTCTGTAAAGTGGTCCAAGGGGAACTGGTTGAGATCATCAGAGATGCTAGAGCTAACAGTAATACTAGTAGAGGCTAAGAAATCAGTGAATTGTGGCAGAACAGGCAGTGAGACGTTCAGAAAACACGAGCTTAGTCTCAACTTCCAGAGGACGACAAGAGAGAGCCCCAGTTCAGGCTGTTGACGTCAAAGCCCACCTGTTCATCTTCATCCCATTCTGCCTGCCTTTCAGTGCAATGATTGGCCACAGTCAGCCAAAAGTATTTTCCCATTCACACTTCTGGATTCAGGTTTTCTCAGATCTGGGACCTAGTGCAAATATAAGTGTGATATTCATATTACAGAGTTATAGAAGCTGCATCTTTGTTGCAGCTTACTGGAGCCTAGATTTCAAAACTTTTGTCTGCCCCAATCTGCTCTTTAACCTTCAGGACTGGACCCTATATGCACCTGTTGGAACAATAAGTTCTTAATTCTTTCCTTGCCTGAGACCTCCTAGACCTTCTTCCAGAGACAGAATCTAGTAACAGTGACCCTTACCTCTTTCTGATACTCAGCCTTGCCTCTTAGGGTAGCTAACATCCTATTTCTTCCAATATCAATGTATTCTGGGTCATGCATTCTTTGTGTCTGGCCCAGCAATAACATTAGAGCCTCTGCACCTGAGTTAGTCCCAGTACAAGAAATACTACTTCTTGATAATCCATGTGGATTGGTAGGTGAGGTATCCACCGAGAACCATGCTTGAGCTACTGTTAAACAAAACAAAAAACAAAACAAAACAAAACAAAAATCTTATCCCTGTATTGGTCAGAGCAGGAGGATACCAAATTTTGGCATCATTAAACTGGTCAACCACCTGCAAGACATTACCAGCTGCGGTGTTAATCATTAATGAGGCAGACAGCGCCTGTTGCCTGTGTAGTGAACCAAACATTATGACTTGGGTTTTCATTTCATTTAAAATGAACTCAGTGAATGAAGAATCAGTCTCCCGCTTGTGAGAGACAGAGCTGTTGGCACAAAGAGGGGACTGGCAGGCCAGAAGCACAAAAGGAACATAAAGTCTTCACTGACATGATCCAACTGTTTGCATGCAGGCCATGTCTTTTAATTCAATTCAATCTCTGCTCCTCAAAGCTGCCACTCAAAACATCTCTGTGTTCCCAAGCAAAGCTTCCACGTGTCCCAGCTCCTTCCTGCTGTGGCATGTGCTGAGGGCTCTTCAAATTACTTTTACTATGGCTTAAAATCTAGGCAAAGTAGGATCACAGTCCTAATCTTTATTTTTGGACTGTATTGTCTTATTCAAGAAAAGGATATGCAATTTTGAAAACTTTTTACTCTGTTAAAACACAAAAGCAGAAAGAATAATATAATGAACCCACACACACATTTTCCTTTAGTGACAATTAATATTTTACCGATCTTGTTATATCTATCTCCCCAAATTTGTTGTTTTTGTTTTTCCCTGGAATATTCTGAAGCAAACCCAAAACATCACACTATTCCCCCCCACACAAATTACCTACTATGGATTTCTGTCTGATAAGAACATTACCTATCTCTCTATGCTTATATAACCACTATTGAACCTTAAAAAAATTGTCAAGTTTTTACTACCATCAAACATGTAAACATTTCAAATTTTCTGGATTGTCTCAAAGTTGTCAGTTTACAATTGGTTGTTCTATTCAGCATCTAAACAAGGTGCACACGTTGCATTTGGTTGTTAGGTTTTATTTTGTAACACTCCTCCCTTCCTTTCTTCACTCTCATTCTTTTTCCCAGAACAGTTAGTAAAACTGGGTCATTTGTTCTTCTCTAAAATGTCCTATATTCGAAATCTGGCTGATTGCCTCCCCATGGTGTTACTGAACTTGTTCTTCTATCCTCCATATTTCTTATATACTGGATGTTAAAGCTGGTAGTTTGATGAGATTCAAATTCAGGTGTTTTTTTAAAGTGAAAAGCATTCCTACATGGTGCTGTATACTTATTGCATCACATCATAAGGTTCATGATATTTGGGGTACCATTTTTAGTGATGCTAATATTGAACAATAGGATCAGAGGATCCTTCCATTATAATATTCTTCATTAATCTTCCACCTAAAAATGGTGCATCACTGGATCATTTGATGACTCATCTCATTAGAGGTTATAAATGGGAATTTTCAGTTCATTAACTAGAATTCTGTAATGAAGGACTTGTCTTTATCAGTCACTGATTTTCCTGAATATAGTTTCTACCAGAAAGGCAAGATAACTGCTTAAATCCTTCCTTTTTTTTTTTTACCAATATTCAAAGTAATCCATTATGCCCTAGAAAGGCCCAATAGTGACCATTTTTTTACCAGTTTGAAGTCATGGGTTCTTGTGTTTCACGTGTTTCAACTAGATGTAGTTATTCTTTTTAGTGATCAACTTTCCCAATGTAAGCTCTACAAGTTGCCTTCTTTGTTCTTTTGACATGACCATTAGCTTTTCAAAAATATGTTTATTGTGGTATAATATATATAACATACATTTTGCCATTTTAGCCATTTTTAAATGCACAGTGGTATTACATTTGCAACGTTGTACAATAATCACTATCTACTTCAAAAATTTTCCATTACTCCAAACAGAAACTCTATACCCAACAAACAATAATTCTTCGTCTACACTCCTAGCCTCTAGTAACCAATAATATATGTCTCTATGAGTTTGAGTTTGACACTTCCAGATATTTCATATGAGTGGAATTATACAATATTTGTTCTTTTCTGTCTGGTTAAGTTCATCTGACGTTTTCAAGATTCATCTATGTTGTAGCATGTATCTGTCTATGTTCACTCATTTTTATGGTTGAATAATGTTTCCTTGTATGTACAGACACGTTTTGTTTATCTATTCATCTGTCAATAAACATTTGAGTTGTTTCCACCTTTCAGCTGTTGTAGATAATGATGCAATAAACAATAGCATTATGTGTATCTGTTTAAGTCCCTGTTTTTGATACTTTTGGATATATACCTAGGAATGGAACTGCTAAGTCATATGTAATTCTTTAACTTTTTGAGAACTGCCAAGTTGTTTTTCACAGCAGTTGAACCACCAGCAATGTACAATGGTTCTAATTTTTCCCCAGTCTCACCACTGTGATCCATCAGTCTTGGATAGTTTGTCAGTTTTCTGGCACAACATGATGCTCAAAATAATCTTGTACAATTATTGATCTAAACTTGGAATCATCCATTTCTCCAGGGAGTCCTTATTTCTTTGAATTAAGAATAGTATTTAGGGAACACAGATTAGGTACTAGGGGTGCTCATAGATGCTGGGTTATTACTACTTCTGAGTGATCTGAATGAACAGAGATGTTAACTCTACTGGTACTCTTTAAGTTCCCAGCTTTTCCAGCTGACAAAAGTTCTTTAAGTAAGAATAAAGTCAGGGAAAAGACCACTGCCAGTACAATGTGGCCTCAAGATAAAGATCAAATTAAAAAGGTCTATAAGACTTCTTGTTAAGAGTTCAGAAGGTGTGGGGTGTCTGGGTGGCTCAGTCAGTTGAGCATCTGCCTTCGGCTTGGGTCATGATCCCAGGGTCTTGGAATTGAGTCCTGCATTGGTCTCTCTGCTCAGTGGGGAGTCTGCTTCTCCCTCTCCCTCCACTACTCCTTCTACGTATACTCTCTCTCAGAAATAAATAAATAAAATATTTATAGGAGTTCAGAAGGATTTATGGCATTGTCTTAAACATCCTCAACTAAACAAAAACCCAACTATTTTTCAGGTATCATACCAAAGCACCCTAATTTGAAGCCAAACTGGAAAGAGACTTATCTCAAAGAGATTTGTAGGTGACTTTCTAAAATGAACTGAACCCACAGTAAGATTCATAGGATACTTACAAAGTTTTAAGGGTAATTTTAAAGAAAGCAACACAAAATTGGACTAAAATGCACAGAAAGAGAGAAAAATTCTATGGACACACAAAAAGCTATGAAAACTAACTCACGTGAAAAATTAAACCTTTTCCTAAGGATACCTCAGAGATCACAGCCCAGACCCCAGATGACAGAGCCAAGAGCTGCAGAAGACCAATCTGAAAGACCAGAACTATGCCTTTATCATGTAATCCCATAGTCCCCAGAGCAGGGGGTACTGTGGACATAAGCCCAACTGGATTTTGTAATTGCTGTGGACCAGTGACCACCATATACTTTCCATTTCCCCCTTTTAAAATTGCAGTAACTACTGCAGTGTTTCTGTCACTAATTGTTTTATGTTGGATATAGGAGTGGGGGACAGTAACTTTTCCTCCAGATTGAGGAGAAGTACAGTTGAGAAGCCTTATCCACATCTGGACTTGAGGCAGATCATGAGGTGCTGGAGTTGAGCCTGATGCCATAATCAGAAAAGACTGGTGACCTTGGAGCGGGGGGAGTATGGTGTAGTTGTCACATGGGAGGGAAGTGAATTATTGCAGTCAAAGGGAAGAGTGGGAAAAAAAAAGGGGAAGAGTGGAAAAGATGGTCTCTAAGATGGTCACCACCAATTCTTCCTCTGCTGTACACACGTGCTATTCCACATACTAAGTGGTAACATCTTGGCTAAACTTGAAGAATGCATCAGAAATTATGTTCTAGTACTTACAAGTCCAGACCTTAAGAGAATTTGTGGCTTCCACATTTTCTGTCTTTGCAATTTGACACCATATATTAAAAACTCAATTACCCTAGGATCATTATTCCACAAGAAAGCCAAAGTTAGCATCTTTGAGAGGCCTGACAGAATGAGAGAAAGACCAATCCACCTCTAACCTTTCTGGAAAACTACACTGGTAAAAGGACTACAATTTTAAACACCAAATATATGAGTAAAGAAACCATCTTGGAAATGGGCCCTGCAGACACCACATGGAAGAGAAACACTACCCAACTGAGCCCCAGCCCAGATGATAGAATAAGAAAAATTTCAATTGTTATTCTTTAAGCTCCTGCTTGTGACACCTTGTCACGCACCAATAGATAACTGAAAGGCTGACTAAACTCTTCACTTCTTATATTTTATTTATTCTTTATTTTTTATTTCTAGCATGTCCACTTGATTTTTTTTTTATAGATTTCATTGCTCCTTGAAATGCCCCATTTATTTCTGCCTGTTGCTCACCTTTGTTTTACCAGGTCCTTTAATGTATTTATTATAGTCATTTTAAAGTTCTTTGATAATTTCAACATTATGGCCATCTGAGGATCTGTTCCTATTAATTCTTTTTCTCTTGATTATGTATTTATATTCTTCCTCCTTCCACTGACCCATAATTTTTTTACTATGCCAGACACTGTGTGTAAAAAAAAAATGGACTGAAAAGTAAGTATTTGTTCCCAGAAAACAGTGTATCCCTTCTTCAGTCAAGACAATATTGTAAGGGTCTCTTTCCATCTAGTCTGTATTAAACTGGGCTTTGTTGTGGGTTTACTTAGATTCAGTTTATGACTGAATTTAAATATTTTGAGAGCAGGATTAGGACTTTTCCTTTGCACAACTTCACCAGGGAGACTCCAGAGATTTTTTTACACTTTGTATTCGAGTCACCAACTTTCAGAACCATGAGAGATCTCTGCAATAAAGACTGACCACCAGCTTTTGGGTCATTGGGGAGTTCTCTTTTGTTTCTAGTCCCACTTTTAACTTTCTGTACTTTAGGAGATCATTCTGCACTCTGATGTCGTCTCCAGTTTTTAGAGGATGATAGCAATGGTAAAAACCTGAAATGCCTAGGAGGGATTTTGTTTCACCTATGTTACTCTTCCCCCAGCTTTCAGGGAGCATCTTCACAGTGCATCTGGGGAAGAGTCAGTGACAGATTCAGTGCACCTTAGATATCTTTCCATAAATTCTCTCTTCAGTACGCCATTACTTTGCACTCAGGAAAGGCCCCATGCATCTAGGTGGAAGATTTGTTCAGTTCAATTGCCCTCCCCCAGCATTCATCAGGCCACTTGATTGTACGGAGAGGTCCTTGCCTTTCACTTAGGAAAGACCCTATGTTTGTCAGGGAAATTTCTCACACCTACCCTACCCAGTTCCCACCTTTGAAATTCTTTTTCTGGGTTGCTTACTGAAGATTCAAGATAAAGTTGGCAGTTAGGCACTGGCGCATTCTGTGACTGAGAATACCACTGCACCAGCACACATGGTCATTAAAATTCACGGACAATCAGCTTGGTTTCTCTTTACACCTATCTATGGTGGATTCCTCCCTTTCCCACTGTTCTCCCAGTGAGAAACACAACCATGAGTCTCTTTTATTCACAGAATAACTCACACAGGTTTCTTTGCATCTTCAGCTCTTTGATGGGTTTTCTTTAATTATGATTCCATATTTTACCCTGTTTGGTCTTGTTACTTAGGTGGTCAGTTAAAAAAGAAGCGGCATCAAAAACTTAGAATATTTTCAGACTTCCTATTGACTTAGTGAATTTCAGTTCTACAAAATTCAGTTTCTCCATCTGTAAAACCACTGCTACCTACTATTCAAAGAGTTGTAAAGATTAAATAGTAAACAGTGGTAAAATACTTAATAATGGGGAAGGTGGTAAAATGCCAGTTTTGATTCAGACACAACCCACGTACTTACTTGCGTCATCTCCCCCACTCACTATACTCCATGGCTCCAACTTCCCTTCAGTAAGTTCCTTGAAAATATCATGTGCTCTAGCCTCTGAACACACTCTTTAACCAGGAACACTTTCTTCCTCTTCCCTTCTTTTCCCTTCTTAACTCTTAGTTTATATCCTATTCCTTCCAGAAACTTTCCCTGCCTCCCACTTCTCCAATTAAGTACTTCCTCATCAGAACACTTATCATTCTGTATTATAATTGCGTATTATGTATATATATATTCCTCACTTGACTATAAGTTCTCTGAAAGTAGAAATTATGCATGCCTTATGAGTTGCTACGTCACAGCATATAACAATCTATTTACAGTAGGCACCTGTTAAGCATTTGTTAATAAATAAGTGACTGAATGAGTGAATAATTCTCTCAGAATAGTGCTATTCTTCCTTTAGAAAATATCTATTTTTTATTTTTTTAATACTATGTTAAGTGTGACACCATACAGTACAATTTATTAGACACTTATTAGGTATATAGCATGATGCTAGGTACTCTCGAAACAATAATATATATCTACCTATAACATAGTGCTCCTAGCCTTAAGGAATATAACATCTAGACAGCAAGAGGAGAGATAAAAGAACACAGGAAAAATCTAAACGGCACTTAAATATTCAACAAAAATAACGTGGTCAATATAGTGCTAGAAATCCTAGCCTCAGCAATCAGACAACAAAAAGAAATAAAAAGCATTCAAATTGGCAAAGAAGTCAAACTCTCTCCCTTCATAGATGACATGATATTTTATGTGGAAAACCCAAAAGACCCCCAAATTACTAGAACTCCTACAGCAAGTCAGCAAACTGGCAGGATACAAAATCAATGCACAGAAATCAGCTGCATTTCTATACACTAACAATGTAACTGAAGAAAGAGAAATTAAGGACTGGTTCCATTTATAATAGCACCAAAAAGTATAAGATACCTAGGCATAAATCCATCCAAAGAGGTAAAAGATCTATACTCCAGAAACTACAGAACATGTATGAAATAAATGGAAGATGACACAAAGAGATGGAAAAACTTTCCATGCTCATGGACTGGAAAAATAAACATTGTTAAAATGTCTATGCTGCCCAGGTCAATATACACTCTCTATATCAAAATACCATTGACATTTTTCACAGAGCTGAAATAAACAATCCTAAAATCTGTATGGAACTGGAAAAGACCCTGAATTACCAGGGAAATGTTGAAAAAGAAAATCAAAGCTGGGGCATCACAATGCCTGACTTCAAGCTATATTACAAAGCTGTGATCAGCAAGACAGCATGGTATTGGCACAAAAACAGACACATACACCAACAGAACAGAAAACCCAGAAATTGATCCTTCATTCTATGGTCAACTAATCTTCAACAAATCAGGAAAGAATATCCAATGGGAAAAAAAAGTATCTTCAGTAAATGATGCTGGGAAAACTGGACAGCCACATGCAGAAGAATGAGCTGAGCCATTCTCTTACAACACACACAAAGATAAACTCAAAAAGGATGAAAGACCTCAATGTGAGACAGGAATCCATTAAAATCCTAGAAGAGAACATAGGCAACAACCTCTTTGACATGAGCTACATCAACTTCTTTCAAGATACGTCTCCAAAGGCAAGGGAAACAAAAGCAAAAATTAACTTTTGGGACTTTGTCAAAATAAAAACTTTCTGCACAGCAAAGGAAACAGAAACGTCAAGAAAACAAAGAGACAACCCACAGAATGGGGGAAGATATTTGCAAATGGCACTACAGATAAAGGGCTGGTATCCAAGATCTATAAAGAACTTCTCAAACTCAATACGCAAGAAAACAAATAATCCAGTCAAGAAATGGACAGAAGGCATGAACAGATACTTCTCCAAAGAAGACATGCAGATGGCTAACAGACACATGAAAAATATTCAACATCACTAGTCAACAGGGAAATACAAGTCAAAACCACAATGAGATACCACCTTACACCAGTTAGAATGCCAAAAAACAGTAAGACAGGAAACAACAAATGTTGGCAAGGATGTGGAAAAGGGGAAACCTCTTATACTGTGGGTGGGAATGCAAGGTGGTACAGCCTCTCTGGAAAACAATATGGAGGTTCCTCAAGATATTAAAAATAGAGTTACCCTATGACCCAGCAACTGCACTAAGTATTTACTCCAAAGAAACAGACATGATGAAAAAAAGGAGGCATGTGCACCCCTATGTTCATGGCAACAATGTCCACAATAGCCAAACTGTGGAAGGAGCTGAGATGTCCTTCAAGAGATGAATGGAAAAAAAGATATGGTTCACTATATATATATAGTGGAATATCACTCAACCATCAGAAAGAATGAATACCTACCTACCTTTTGCTTTGACATGGATGGAACTGGAGGGGATTATGCTAAGTGAAATAAGTCAGAGAAAGACAATTATCATATGGTTTCACTCATATGAGGAATATAAGGTATAGCACAGAGGGCCATAGGGGAAGGGAGGGAACACTGAATGGGATGAAATTAGAGAGAGAGAGATAAACCACAAGAGACTCTGGACTTCAAGAAACAAGCTGAGGGTTACAGAAGGGAGGGGGTGGGGGGATGGAGTACCTGGGTGATGGTCATTAACGAGGGCACATGTTGTGATAAGCACTGCTTGTTATACGCAACTAATGAATCACCGAACATCAAAAACTAATGACGTACCATATGTTAGTTAACTGAACATAATGAAAAAATGTAATAATTTCAATCAGGAAAAATGGGGTCAACTTCCAACAATACCAATGCTGATAAAAACAAAAGACATAAAATCTGAGAATGTGCCTTTATACTTGGCAGTTAGGAGGTTAACAGTGAACTCTAAGAGAGAAATTTCTGAATTTGGTTGACAATAGAATCCAGATACAGGGCATTTGGAGGGACACAGTAGTGAGAAAACTCAGTCTGTGGGTGAAGCCTACCTACTCAAGAAGTTTGGCAAGGAGAGAGTAGGGGATAATTCTTTTGGAGGCAACAGATCAAATTGTTTAAAGCCATATGGGAAAGATCCCACAGAGAAGAAGAGAGATTGAAAATGCTTAGGAAAAGGAGATAGAACATCATTCTGAAAGAGGAAATAGAAACCAGTAGTACCTACTGGGGCCAGGAGTGACCTTAGCAAAGGGTGAGTTCTCCTCCTGCAAGATAAGAGAAGGATAAAGGCAGAAACTTTGAGGGAGCAAGTGGAGAAGGAGAAACTGCCAGATGGCTCCCATAGTCTCACAAGAGCACAAAGCAAGGCCATTTGCTAAAAGCAAAGAGGACTGCTAATGTGGGAAACTTAAGAAGAGTGGAGAAGGTTTGGAAAAGCTAATATGCAGAAGTGTCCTTTCTTGTAACATAGTCTACATCAGATGTCCTTGTATTCAACAAAACAAGACAGATATATGAAAGAAACATGACGTAAAACCTTCCACTGTGATTGGACTGGTTTGCCCCAGACAGGCTAATGAAGAACACTGACAAGGAAGCTAAAGTCATTTCCAAATACATCGTATGGTAGAGTAGTAGAGAAAAGAAGGACAATAAAACCCAAAAGAATGTTATATCAGATCCCAGGTGCTTAGCACCTAATTAAAAAGGTAAAGACCAACCTGAATAGTGAAGACCGGAACAGGAGCTTCAAAGCAAACAGAAAAGGAGACAGGGATCAGAGTTTTTAACTAGTTATTTTACAACATCCCAGGATGTCTGGCTATTTTTTTTATCAAGCCATCCACAAGTGCAGCCATTTTCTTCCTGGAATATTTTTTTTTAATTGTTACTAAAGTTTTTTTTTTTTTTTCCAGTGTTTCAAGATTCATTCCCCATTCCCCACACCCAGTGCTCCACGCTTTAGGTGTCCCCAGTATCCACCACCAGGCTCTCCCATCCCTCCACCCCCCTCCCTCCATGTCCCTCAGTTTGTTTCTGTGTCCAAAGTCTCTGTTGTTTCGTTTCCCTCCCTAGATTACCCTAGTTCCCATTTGCTTTCCTTCTCCCACTGTCCTCCAGTTTGCCCCTCATGCACCACAAGTAAGTGAAACCATGTGATCCTTGACTTTCTCTTCTTGGCTTATTTCACTCAGCATAATCTCTTCCAGTCGAGTCCATGTTGCTACAAAAGTTGGATATTCGTCCTTTCTGACGGAGGCATAGTATTCCATTGTATATATGTACCACATCTTCTTTATCTATTCATCTGTTGATGGGCACCTTGGCTCTTTCCACAGTTTGGCGATTGTGGCCATTGCTGCGATGAACATTGAGGTGCATATGGCCCTTCTTTTCACTACATCCGTATTGTTGGGGTGAATGCCCAGTAGTGCAATTGCAGGGTCATAGGGTAGCTCTATCTTTCATTTTTTAAGGAATCTCCACACTGTTTTCCAAAGCGGCTACACCAGTTTACATTCCCACCAACAGTGTAAGAGGGTTCCCCTTTCTCCGCAGCCTCTCCAACACTTGTTTTCTGTCTTGTTAATTTTGGCCATTCTGACTGGTGTAAGGTAGTGTCTTAGAGTGGTTTTGATTTGAATTTCCCTGATAGCTACTGACGCTGAACATTTTTTCATGTGTCTGTTGGCCGTTTGTATATCTTCTCGGAGAAGTGCCTCTTCATGTCTCTTGCCCATTTTTTGATGTGTTCATCTTCTTTTTGGGTGTTGAGTTTGAGTAGTTCGTTATAGATCTTGGATACCAGCCCTTTGTCTGTAGTGTCATTTGCAAATATCTTCTCCCATTCTGTGGGTTGCCTCTTTGTTTTGTTGACTGTTTCCTTTGCTGTACAGAAGCTTTTTATTTTGATGAAGTCCCAGAAGTTCATTTTTGCTTTTGTCTCCTTTGCCTTTGGAGACGTGTCTTGAAAGAAGTTGCTGTGGC
>PITA01016559.1:0-46191 GCA_004023965.1 Spilogale gracilis
TTAGATATTGCAACCTCCTGTTTGTGTGACCATTCATTCACTTCCCTATGCTGGGGGGAAGTAAAACGTTCTAATAAGATAAGGATTTGCAGGAACCATCTGTTGCTCAGGACATGCCTGCCTGTGATTGATCAGTCTATAGATTAGGATATAATTGGCACATCCTGCTTTATTGTATGGGCCCTTCAAGGAAATAGGCACATGCTGTTTGTTGTGTGAGACCCTCAAGGGCACAAGGCACGTCCTGTTTTTGCAAGGACCCTCAAAAACACTATTGTCACTATTGTCACTCAAGTCACATCCTGTTTTTGTGAGCACCCTCAAAAACACTATTGTCACTATTGTCATTCAAGATTTATGATCCATCACTTAAAGAAACTCTTTGATCATATGGTTTTACCTGAAAAAATATGTAACTCTCTGCTATAAATAAAGAGCCCTGTGAACAGTGTTTTCAGGAGATCCCTATACCATCTTTGAGTTTGATTTCCTCACCGCCAACGACGCCTTCTCTCACTCTGGGATCCTAACTGTTGCTGGGGCTGACTCCCGGCAAACACCAAAACAAATCAGAGAAAGAGTCTGACCAGTTTATTTTTTATTCCCCTAGCTTCTCCCTCAAGGCTGGATGTTTCCCTGGCAAAGGAAAGAAAGTCAGGAAACCTAGCTTTATATTTAATATAGACGCATCTATTTTTCCTGACCTCTGACAGCCCACCTATCAGGGCCCCAGCTTCCTCAGCTCTCAAGAAAGATGTCTAAAGGTGGAGCTCTGCATTTGCATCCAGAAGCAAAATTCCTGGAAATACTTATATTCTACTATAAATCATTCCCTTTAATGTATTTTATTACCGTTTTCTTTGACTTACGTCCACACCTGAATATTCTTTCAGAACCTACTTCAGCTCCACATCCTTTATGTGTTGCTGACAATTAGAAATATTTGAAGCAATTTTTTCAAGTGGTGATGAGGAGCGATGAAAACCTCAACTACTAAGATTCAAAAGAATTGTCTCCTTTTAAAGTTTCTCTTCAGTAAAATGTGTAGAGATAAGCCCACAAGGTCTCAGGGTCTTCTAACAGCAAATTATATATATATTATTTTAGTCAGAATTCACAGAAATGCACTGATTGTTTTTTATAGAATAGGATAATATTTAAATATTTTAACCTCAAGTCCCACTTTTCCATTTTCTGTTTTCTTACTGGCCCAAAGGCTCTTCCTCATTTTCTGAGCATACTGAAAGGATGGCTGAATTTCTTCAGAGCATATACAAGAGTCTGAAGCCGAACCATTTTATATTTGCAATATGCTGAAGTTGGAGCGAAAAAAAATGTTATTGTTATGGTTTTTGAGTTTCAAAAGAGAGCTTAGAATCTGAGGCCAAATGTGGAAGACAACGATAAGGATCTAGAAAACTTAATCAGAGAGTTTGGTAGAATGCAACATATAACATAAATACAATTTCTTTGTACAGGTAAAGATGATCGAGGTCTTTTCCAAGTAAGGAAGGAACAGATTTGGAGAGAAGATCAAGGGGAATTGAGCAGAGTTAAAATGTTTCCTACATCATTGCCAAGGAGCCCACAGTCTTCACCAGCAGGCCACAGAGAAGAGGGTCCCTGAGGAAATGAAGACCACTGGATCTATATAAAGAAAATCTTCAATCTACTAGAAGGTTTTTATAGAAGAAAATTTCCTTTTAGTAATTACAAATATTATCCCCAGTAGTCTTGACTTTAGACTTAGCTGTGTGTGATGATGCCCCATGAAATTGGAAACCTTTGCACAATGTACATGGGCCCTTGGCAGGCTCTCTGAATATATGCTCCATAAACATTTATTAAATGAATAGCTAAACCTTAAAATGTTGCTTTTCTTCACTTTTGTGCTAATGCAACTGGTAGAATTAAAACACAACATGGTTTTCAGGGAGGTACAAAAGTCTAAGTTCATCAATTCTATAATACTTTAGGTTCAATTTACCTGTAAGAATACCATCTACTATTGAAAAAAATAATATTTTTCAATACTCTTTTTAACATGATTATCACATTATTTTCAAAATGGTTTTTATTATGCACATTTATCAATAAAACCCAAAAACCAGTTTTCAAATTAAATCAGATTTTCCATTCTGATATACTCTTTCGGTAAGTTAAAAGGAATTGGCAAACATTAATCCCAGCAAATATGTGAATCATTCAATTCAATTTGGTTAGAAGTAAATTCCTTTATGTCCTTTTAGACTTAAGCTATATTCCCTGCTATCTCATATACTCTGAGGTTGTTGAGGTATAGTCTATGTTTCTGTGTTGGTATGGAAGTAGAGAAACATTTGTAAAAATTCCTTAATAGTTGTTGAGGTTGGTACTTTCCCGTTTATCCTTATTTTAAGCCAGTGTGGATTCTAGCTAAGAATGAAAGAATCTACAGTTTGGGTCTTTTTAGCTCTGCAATTGTGTGTAGATTCACCCTGGGTTATTGATTCTTCCACTCAGCTACCACCATTCTCTTCGCAAAGACACTGTAAATGCTGCCCAGCCCTGGAGCTGAAGAACTCCAAGGGTCGGCTGAGAACACACAGCATTCTTTTTCCTGAACATCTGCTGAAACAGATATGTTCTCCTGGCTCTTTTTGTAATTAGTCATGACATTTTCTCTCTTTTTTTAGTATAAACTCATTAATACTCCCAGAAGCTATGAATAAATTCCTGTTCATCCAAGTATATTAAATGTTCCATACCTAATACAGTGAAACAGAGTTAGCATTGCATGTGCTTTGAAGAAAAAAAGAAAGTGGAAGAAACCTTATTTAAGAAAACATATACAGTTATTTTCTATTGTAATCAATCCTAAATATAATTTCAACCAGAAACAATACTAGATACAAGTCTGTTTTGAAAGCCCAAATTCTAAATATTTATGCCTGTTTTATATCACAGGAAATAGCAATTACACATTTAGAAACAGACTCTAGTTTTCTAAATTAGTATTTTCAAAAATATTTGTGTTCAGTGTGGCTTCTTGTGTAAATCACTACTGGGTTATCATTAATTTCTTCATTTACTTCATAATCTAGTTGCAAATCTCTGAGACATGAAAAAGGAATATAATAATTGTTCACTTTGAAGAACGGTTTTTAAATCTATATTAAGTGTATATTTAATATATTACTAAGACTACATAAATACATTACTTATGTCAAAATTGGTTATATACTAAATATACATATATATTCTCACTTAAATAGTAATGTGGAAAAAACCTATTGACTATGCCATCTTCTTTTTATTAAGTTTCATGAGAGAGACTTACAAATTATTCTATAATGATCTTTGTTTGCTGTTGGGTTTGATTTAGGTTTTAACTTTCTGGTATGAAAGAATCAGATTCTTTGTCTTACCAATTTATAAACCAAAAAGATAAATCTTCACAGGAGATTTGATGAACTCTTCCTTGAAGTAATAAAAAAGACTGATATAATAGTTAATGTCTATATATTAGAGAATGTTTTCCCCCAAAGAATGAAAATATTTACCGTTATAACTCTAATGATCAAAATTATATTTAATTTAGTTGTATTTGTTTAACAAATACTGTGTATATATAAGCTGGTTAAAAAGTGATTAAATTGGAGCGCCTGGGTGGCTCAGTTGGTTAAGCGACTGCCTTCGGCTCAGGTCATGATCCTGGAGACCCGAGATCGAGCCCCATATCAGGCTCCCTGCTTGGCGGGAAGCCTGCTTCTCCCCCTTTCACTCCCCCTGCTTGTGTTCCCTCTCTGGCTGTGTTTCTCTCTGTCAAATAAATAAAAAATCTTTAAAAAAATTTGATTAAATTGGTTTAAAGATTCTGGCTGTTTATTGGGAGCTGACAGAACTTATTTCTACTACTATAAAATGTTATAAATATCAATTAGGACAGTATATTTTATTGACATTAAGACAGATAAATTTAGCTGTCTTCCTTTGTTATTCATCTTCCACACATTCCATGTTTATCAGATATTTTCTATGGAACTGCCAGTAAAAAAGTGTTGCTAACTTTAATTCCATAATGATTTAAGTTTCTATAAATGAAGCAATAGCCATTGATTTCATTTGAACTATTGTAGTTTAGTTTCAAAGTTCCTTGACATTCGGGTTACCTAATTTTTCTGGCATGTTTATGGGTAAACTTGATTAGCACCTTTCTAAAAAGCTTTTGAGATCCTGAGAAGAGAAACCTCTTGTCTATTATTTGTTATCTGTTTCTATTCAACTTGCTTACTTTTGAATAGTAGGAGTTACCATAGCTTTAGAGGCAGAATAAGAAGTGAGAATTGTTACAGAATCATTTCCACAAACTTGGTGCTTATTAAATTTCTAAGCAGAAATCAGATGAATATTTGGTAGATGATAAAATGAAGTATTCCTTCCCTTTCATGACTCAGTTTCTGCCTCCAGCTTTCTTATGACTGTAAGTCAGGATCATAGACTGTGGTTTGGAATTCAGAGAGAGAGCAAAATTCCTAGCCAATGAAAGAATTAAGCCTGAAATGAAGTCATTTTTATTTTGAGGAAAATTTCTTTTCCCCACACTTTTTCTAAGGTTGGCCTTACCCATTAGCCCCCTTGAGCTGGCAGGTGGATTTGTGCATCGTGGGAGAAAGGTAGCAGCCACGGGTTGGGGCATAGCCCAGACTGCTGAAAGATTTAGGCAATTCAGTAGCAACTTCCAAAGGAGAACTAAGACTGGTTAAATGTATTGGGTTAGATTTATACATAATGGCTCAAGGCGCAAATTTTGACCTGCAATACACAAAAATTTTGGACAGAAAAACCAATTCAGGTTAAGCATTTTGTAGTATTTTAGTCATAAATAGTCATTCAGAGTGTCAGACCTCTGCTAATTATGAAAAATTTCAAGAGATATTTTTCCATCCCAGAGGAAGTTCTATTATGATTTAAGAGTCCCCAAAATAAGCCACTTAGAGTAGCCCCATTAAAAAAATAATGAAATATTTTAACTTCCTTACATAAGTTATACATTTGACCTACTATTGTATCTTTCCTTATTGCACATTGTATAAATCTGGAGATATGCATTATAAGTTGTAAAAGAGTAACCATAGGGAAATTTTCAGAATAAGGATTGTCAAACTTTTAGGCTTTCTTAAAGACAGCAAGATTATCTTACTGTGTTTTAGGCATTTTCTCACATATTTTAAAAAGCAAAGTGATTATTTCCCATGGCATTTTTAAAATGGCATTTGTTCTTTAAACATGTTTTTTGTTCATTTGAATAACTGAATTTATTTTGATGGGAAAATGCAGTTAGTAACATGGAATTAAATGGTATTTCAATGCATAAAAATAGAATACACAGTGCTTTATTTGTTTTGGTTTTGTCTTTGACATCTCTGCTTCTACACGTATTATGTTACCAATAGCAATGTACAAGTTACATAAATCCCGAGGTGATCTAACAAACATTATTCCTTCCTTCCTCTCTTTTGAAAAAAATCAACGGGTGTTTTGATTTTTCCAAGTCAATCATATGAATCTTTGACAATGCTTTTTCAGAAAGCCACACTCAAGCCAATGGTATGTAGCATTCTCCTAGAGTTTCTTATTGGTCTGGAGAGAATATATGGATCAGACTCAAGGTGAAGACTTAGACTTCCATAATTAGAAAAGAGTTTCTATTTCTTACCATTGGTGAACAGGATACATGCTGCTCAGTGGATGCTCAGCCATCTTCTGATGAAGACAAAGCCCAAATCAAGACAAAAAGTAAAGAAATACTGATGGACAGAGAAATGGAATCAGAGTCCTGGTGGTATCAGGCCTGGATGCTGTCCAACCTCTAGCTTTCGTTCTCTGTGGGATAAGAAACAATATTACATTCCAGGTTTCTTTTACTTGTAGCCTAAAGCATCCTAAATTACACAACTTCTTAAGTAATCTTTAAGTAAGTTGTAGTGTATTTTTAAAGTTGAAAATTATAGTTATTGGCTCATACATTTATTTTAATACTACAGATGGCTTCTGTGTTAGCCAGGTAAAACAAAAACAACCTATTTTAGTTTTCCAGTGATGTCAGTAGTCAGAGAACTTAAGACATGTCACTTACAAAAGGTACAAATGGTGCCAAATTACCACTGACTCTATCATAAGATAGAAGACTCTGACTATAGATCTTTACTCACTGAAGACAGATGTCTGTGTGGTATTAATAGCTCCTTTGGGACTTGCTAGTTTACTCCTGGATCATCTCTAAGTTTCTTAAGAAGCCTAAGAAAGATGGCCAGTCATACAATGGATAACACGTCTGACTATGGATCAGAAGAAGGCCTAAGAAGATACACCGGATCTCAAAAAAGTATGTACTGGGGCACCTGGGGGGCTCAGTCATTAAGCATCTGCCTTTGGCTCAGGTCATGATCTTTGGGTCCTGGGATCAAGTCTCAAATCAAGCTCCCTGCTCGGCAGGAAGCCTGCTTCTCCCTGCTTGTGTTCCCTCTCTAGCTGTGTTTCTCTCTGTCAAATAAATAATAAATAAATAAATAAATAAAATCTTAAAAAAGAAAGAAAGTATGCACAGAAGATTTCCTCCTAACCTTAAGATTTCATAGTTCTCAACTTCTCCACTTCTGCCTCTGTTCATCTTTCAATTACATACCTGACCCTCACTGATTCATAATCCAATTTTATTACATCAGAAATGTTAGTATAGTTTTCATTATTTTATTTCTTTGAAAGACCTGCTTCTATTAGCAAGAGTTGAAAAGCTCAGCTGCTAGATTTTGTTTTGATATCAAGTGAACAATGCATTTAAATATCTTTATGACCAAGTCTCATTAAATTACACTAAATGAGCTCTAATTCACTTTTTCACAAATATACATTTATGACCAAGTCTCATTAAATTACACTAAATGAGCTCTAATTCACTTTTTCACAAATGTACATTTATACAAATATACATTTCACAAATATACATACAATAAACATAAATACTATCAAAATTTAAACACTTTCAACATGAATCTTACTTTCTTCTGTCACCAAGAAAAGATCATAATGTTTTTCAGTAAAAGCAGGCTGACAACTTGTTCTTTCTTTATAGGAAAAAAATCATAAAAGGAATTTTAAGCAATCTCTTGCATATAAAAAGTATTTACTGAAAACTCCATATTCACAGAAATTTTAAGTGTTTGGGTAGATAAATGGAGGTACAGATAAATAGGACATGAATCTTGCATTCAAGGGACTCAGATAGACTAATAGAAAGTTTAGACAAATGAAGAAATGATGTGATTTTAAGTGAAAATTACAAACACCAAAAGGGAAGTATTGAAAAAGTAGAAGATTACAAGTGAAGAGGGAAAGAGCATTTGTAGCTTGGAAAAGCATTAAACTTCTTAGATGATACTTTGACTGATTTTATTCTATCTTTTAGAAAAAGGTGAAGTTACTCTGCCCATGTAAAACAAAAAGAAAAAAAGATTAAGAATGACTTGTTTTTTAAAGAGTGGGAACCCTACAGGCAATTGCTTTATTTATTTACTCATTCATTCATTCATTCATTCATTATTCATTTCCCTTTATATGTTTAATTTTTTAAAATAATCTTCACCCCCAACATGGGACCCAAACTCATGACTCTAAGATCAAGAGTCAGATGCTGTACTGACTGAGCCAGCCAGGTGCCCCAAGGGCAATTTATTTTTAAAGATGGGGAAATACTAATTGCTAAAGTCATGTGTCTGAAACTGAATTTTTGAATTATTATTTAAACTAAGGATGTCTTAAAGTATTACTTCTACATCTTTGTCTTAAGAATGTCTTATATTCTAAAACTTCTGTTAAAAATGTGAAATTTCTGATAAAATCAAGTACCCTAGAATGCTAGCCATTATCCAATTGGATCTCTCAGAAATTGAGAATGTATTTTATGTATCTTTGTATCTTTGATTGTATCAATGTATCTTTGAATGTATTTTAGCTTATGAAAACTGAGATCAGAATACATCTTTAAACTGCTGACAAAAATTGTCAACACAGAATTCTATATCCCATAAAAACCAACCTTCCTGTGGTGCATGAGGGGTAACCTGGAGGACAGTGGGAGAAGGAAAGTAAATGGGAAGTAGGGTAATCCAGGGAGAGAAATGAAACAACAGAGACTGTGGACACAGAAACAAACTGAGAGACTTGGAGGGAGGGGGGTGGAGGGATGGGAAGGCCTGGTGGTGGGTACTGGGGGCACCTATTGTGTGGAGCACTGGGTGTGGGGAATGGGGAATGAATTTGGAACACTGGAAAAAAAATTTAAGTAACAATAAAAAAAGTTATATTTAAAAAAAAAACAACCTTCAAGAATGAAGAAAAATAGGCATTTTCAAGCTTTAAAAAGTGTGCAAATTTCACCAGGAGACATATACTACAAGAAAAGTTAAGGTGTTACCATCTGGAAACTCAAATCTTCAAGAAAATCTGAGGAACACTAAAAATAATATGTGTGAGAGTAGATTTAAAAGACTATCATTCCTTTTAAGTTAACTAAAATGAATGTAACTGTTTAAAAACTACAATATTATTTTGTGAGGTGTATCTCTTATGTGACTCTAATGTAATAACTCTTATGTAACTCTATAGGATAAGAGGTGGGTCAAATGGACCTATACACTAGTAATATTTCTACATTTATTCTGAAATGGTACAATATTAACTCTATGTATACTGTGAGATTTTAAGGATACACATTCCTACAACTAATACAAAAAAAAAATGTGAAGTGACATAGGTAAAATGATGTTAAAACTAAATTTGAATACAGTTTTAATAATTCTAAACAAGGCAGGAAAAAATGAAAAAGAGAAAAATAACAGCAAAAGCAACAAAAAGAAAAATAGAGAAAACAACAAATAGTAAAATTGTAGACCTACATGTAACCAAATCAATAAATAAGTGTTGGGGCGCTTGGGTGGCTCAGTTGGTTAACCGACTGCCTTCGGCTCAGGTCATGATCCTGGAGACCCCGGATCAAGTCCCACATCGGGCTCCCTGCTTGGCAGGAAGCCTGCTTCTCCCTCTCTCACTCCCCCTGCTTGTGTTCCCTCTCTGGCTGTGTTTCTCTCTGTCAAATAAATAAAAATAAAATCTTTTAAATAAATAAATAAATAAATAAATAAATAAATAAATAAATAAATATTGATTGACTACGGGTTCCAATTAAAATCCATAGATTCTAAAAATGGATTTAAACAAACAAACATGAAACCCAACTCTGCTGCCCACAGAACTTATATTAAATAAAGGCATACTTTATTTTATTGTGCTTTGCTTTATTGTGTTTTGCAGAAAATGAAAGTTTATGGCAACCCTTCATTGAATAAGTCCATCAGTGCCATTTTCCAACAGCCCTTGCTCACTTTTTGGTAATTCTCACAGTATTTCAAACTTTTCATTATTGTTATATTTGTCATGGTGACGTGCAATCGGTGATCTTTGATGTTACTATTATAATTGTTTTGGGTGTCATGAACTGCCCCCATGGAAGACAGTAAACCCAATACAGGTGTGTGTTCTGATTGCTCCACCAGCTGGTCATTCCCTCATTTCTCTCCCTTTCCTCAGGTCTCCTTATTTCCTGGGACAAAATAATTCTGAAATTAGACCAATTAATAATCTCACAATGGTCTGTAACTGTTCAAGTAAAAAGAAGAGCTTTATATCTCTCACTTTAAATCTAATGTTAGAAATGATTTAAGTTTGGTGAGGAAGGCATGCTGAAAGCCAAGACAGGTGAAAAGTTCGTCCTCTTATATCAGTTAGTTAAGTTCTGAATGCAAAGAAAAAGTTTTAAAGGAAATTGAAAGTGCTACTCCAGTGAACACATGAATGATAAGAAAGTAAAATAACTATGATGCTGATATGGAGAACGTTGTAGTGGTCCGAATAGAAGATAAACCAGTCACGACATTCCCCTAAGACAGTCTAAACCAGAGCAAGACCACAATTCTCCTTAATTATGTGAAGGCTGGAGAGGTGAGGAAGCTGCAGAAGAAAAGTTTGAAGCAGCAGAGATTGGTTCATAAGGTTGAAGGAAAGAGGACATCTTGATAAAATTACAGTACAAGGTGAAGCAGCTGGTGCTTATGTAGAAGCTGCAGGAAGTCATCCAGAAGACTTAGCTGAGAGAATTAATGCAACAGCTGCACTAACCAACAGATTTTCAATGTAGATGAAATATAGGTGCCGCCTCGGACTTGTGTAGCTAAAGAGACATCAAAGCCTGGCTTCAGAGCTTCTGAGGAGAAACTGACTGTCTCATTAGGGGCTAAGGCAACTGATGACTTCAAAGTTGAAACTAATGCTCATTTACCATTCTGAAAATCCTAGGACCCTTAGGAAGTATGCTAAATCTGCCCTGCCTGTGCTCCATAAAGGGAACAATAAAGCCTGGATGACAGCACATCTGTTTGTAACATGGTTTACTGAATACCTAAGCCCACTGTTGAGACCTACTGCTTAGAAAAAGAGATTTCTTTTGAAATATGACTGCTCATTGAGAATGCACTTGGTCCCCCAAGAGCTCTGATGGAGATGCCCAACCAGATTAATGTTTTTTTCATGATTGCTAACACAACATCCACTCTGCAGCCATTAGATCAAGGAGTAATTTCAACTTCCAAGTCTTAATACCTAAGAAATGTATTTGATAAAACTCTATCTGCCATAGATAGTGAGTCCTCTGATAGATCTGGGAAAAATACATTGAAAACTTTCTGGACAGGATTCACCATTCTAGATGCCATTAAGAACATCTGTGACTCATGCAAAGAAGTCAAAATATCAACATTAACAGGACTTTGGAAGAAGTTGACTCAGACTCAGGATGACTCTGAGGGGTTTAAGCCTTCAGTGGAGGGAGTAATTGTAGACGTGGTGACAAAGCAGGAGAATAGAAGTGGAGCCTGAAGATGGGACTGAATTGCTGCAATCTTATGATTAATCTTGAATGAATGAGGAGTTGCTTCTTTTGGATGAGTGCCAAAAGTAGATTTTTGAGATAGAAACTACTCCTGGCAAAGATGCTGGGAAGATTGCTGAAATGACAACAAAGGGTTCAGACCATTACCTAAACTTAATTCATAAAGTAGCAGAAGAGTTTGAAATGACTGACTCCAATTTTTAAAAAAATATATTGTTTATTTATTTGAGAGCGAGAGACCACAAATAGGCAGAGAAGTAGGCAGAGAGAGAGGAGGAAGCAGGCTCCCTGCTGAGCAGAGAGCCCAATGCAGGCCTCGATCCCAGGACCCTGAGATCATGACCTGAGCCGAAGGCAGAGGCTTTAACCCACTGAGTCACCCACATGCCATGACTCCAGTTTTGAAAAAACATCTGGCTAAAATGCTGTCAAACAGCATCGTGTACTACAGAAAAACTACCTGTGAAAGGAAAAAGTCAACTAAGTGGCAAACTTCATCGTTGTCTTATTTTAAGAAGTTGCCGCAGCCACCCCCACCTTCAGCACACACCACACTGAGCGGCCGTCAGTTACCAAACTCCCAGGCAACACCCTCCATCAGCAGATGATGATTAGAATTTTTTAGACATAAAGTATTTTTAATTAGGTATATACATTTTTTAGACATAATGCTATTGTACACTTAAAAGACTACAGCAAAGGGGTGCCTGGGTAGCTCAGTTGGTTAAGTGACTGCCTTCGGCTCAGGTCATGATCCAGGAGACCCGGGATCAAGTCCCACATCAGGCTCCCTGCTTGGCAGGAAGCCTGCTTCTCCCTCTCTCACTCCCCCTGCTTGTGTTCCCTCTCTGGCCGTGTTTCTCTCTGTCAAATAAATAAAATCTTAAAAAAAAAAAAAGACTACAGCAAAGCATAACTTTTTATGAACTAAAAAATTATTTTGATTTGCCTTACTGGGTTAATCACTTTATTGGGGTCTGGAACTGAACTCTGAGTTATACCTGTATTAAGAAACAAATCAGTTGAAAGTAAGTACATGGAAAACAGATGTCCCAAGAAAACAGTCAATATAGAAATGTTGTAGTAGCT
This sequence comes from Spilogale gracilis, assembly GCA_004023965.1. NCBI lineage: Eukaryota > Metazoa > Chordata > Mammalia > Carnivora > Mephitidae > Spilogale > Spilogale gracilis. The sequence goes on from PITA01016559.1 coordinate 12,074, forward strand.
ATATTAATATATTAACTTCAAGGTGCAGAATATAATCAGAAAGAAAAAGGTGCATTTTATAATGATAAAATTTCAGTACATTAGAAGAATCTAAAAATCATAAATACGTATCCTTCCAAATAGAGAATCTGTATTATGTGAAGAATCAAATCAAACACTTTTGAAGTTTTTCAGAATTCAAACTTCTTTAATTCCTTTCTCTACATGTTTAACTTTTATTAAGATAAAGTTTTGAGATGTTTTTGTAAATATACTCGAGTCATGTGGGTGAGATTTTAGAATTCCTTCATATTAAAAATCAGCCAGGTAAGTTAAATAATGTTGCTAATATTCTAATGAAATCCCCAGCCATAAAGACATTTTAGAGAAAGGATTAGGTAACTCCTAAATACTTTTTTACTTTGAAAGGTTTTCTAGGAATTTCTTTCTTTTTATAGCATTTCAAATTTTCCACATATTTGTGAAAGAGGTTAGTTAGAATCTTAGAACCTGGACTTGCTTTCTAATCTTCCTTTTCTACAACATTCTCAGGTTTTTGAATACTTAGTATCTTGTGGCACAACCAAACCTAAGAAATTGCCCTCCTTAAGAATAGTAATAACCTTAAGATAAAAAATAGACTCCTATAGAAAACCTTCTCAAAAGTAGTATTTTGAATTCAACAGTAGTATTTTGAATTCAACAGTAGTATTTTGAATTCAACTTTTGGGTGAGGGAAAGAACTCTTGATTTGCAGTACCGTGAACTTTCCTGGCTAGTCTATCTATGAAATATATAGGGCCTGTGACTGCGATCAAGCCACTGAAGACTTTTTGAGACTCATTTTTCTCATCTGCAAAATGCAAGTTAAGATATAGGTAGTTCAAGGTTTTCTCCACCTCTAACCTTAAAGATTTGGTCTTATGGGTATGGTGGAGAATGGCAACAAAATTGCACACACTTAGCACACTTATGTAACAAAATATTTTGTAAAAATGTTACAAAAGCAAAAGATATTCTTAAAGTTATATAACTTGCTCATTTTTAAATTTTCTTAACAAAGAAGAGATATCATGAGTAAATCATTGACAGTTCTTGTGGGTTTTTTACTCCTTTTCTGGTAGGAAAAACATCTCCTGTTTCTATTTTTTAAAAATCATTTATTTCAATGTCACCATATTCTCAATAATGTGGATGTACAGCAAACCAGATTTAGATTCACACTCTGAGTATTTACTTACATTGACATTTATGCCTGCATAATAGAGCAACACAAACCACATAAAGTGAGAAATATATGAAAGATAGTATTATGAAATACAAAGCAGGCTAAGTTTAACTTACTTATTTTTTTCTTCTTACCCCCTGAGGTATATAAGACTGAAATAAGTTACTGGAATTGCTTTATAATGATGGCAATTGTCAAAAACACAAACATCTGAGATCATCTAACTTTAAACATAAATAAAAGATTTTTCTGTCCAACATGACATACATTCTGTAAGATATGCTGAATACAAATTAAATCTGTACGAAGATAATTAATAAGTGATTTGAGAAAATTCAAATGGCAATGAATGCAAGATATTAATATTTATCTCCTTTAAAAGTTTAATTGACACTCCTTTAAAAGTTTAATTGACACTATAAAGAATTTACTGAATATTATTACATACAACATTTGACTCTGGATTCAAAATTTAATATTTATGAAATATAGAATATATATACCAATTTAACATGCATGCAGATCCTGGCTTTTTTAAAATTTATATAGCTTAATAAAGAAAAGAACAAGAAGTACATTTTACTACATAATGGACATTCATTCATTTCTTTTAATGAATAAAATTGAACATTTTCTTATTTTATACATAATTATTTGTATTTTGTGTGTAACATTTAAGCTTGACAATAATCTTTACATGAAAATTCATGTAAATAATAAACATAACTTTTAAGATGATAATAAAAGTTTTCCATTGTTAAGTGTCTTATTTTGCAGTCTCTTTTTGATTCTCCTAAGTACTTTGATCAGATTTCATATCTCATCTTTCTTGCTAGGTCAATCAATTCTGTTTAAAATAAGTTGGTTATTTTATTATTTTATTTTATTTTATTTTATTTTATTTTATTTTATTTTATTTTATTTTATTTTATTTTATTTAAGATTTTATTTATTTGACAGAGAGAAACACAGCCAGAGGGGGAACACAAGCAGGGGGAGTGAGAGAGGGAGAAGCAGGCTTCCCGCCAAGCAGGGAGCCCAATGTGGGACTCAATCCCGGGTCTCAGGGATCATGACCTGAGCCGAAGGCAGTCGCTTAACCAACTGAGCCACCCAGGCGCCCCAAGTTGGTCCATTTTAATCCCTGCTATAGTGTAAAGGAGGAATTCCCTCAAGAACTTATAAATAAAGGAGGGATACCTGGGTGATCAGTCGGTTAAGCATCTGCCTTCGGCTCAGGTCGTGATACCAGGGTCCTAAGATCAAGTCCTGCATCAGGCTCCTTGCTCAGTGGGGAGCATACTTCTCCCTCTGCCTGCCACTCTCCCTACTTGTGCTCTATCTCTCTCTCTGACAAATAAATAAATAAAAATCTTTAAAAAAAAACCTTATAAATAGAGGAAATTAGATTGCTCTCTGAGACTTAAACTTTAAAATCATACATAGGAAAGTCATATAAAATTGTATAGAAGAAATCATATAAAATCATATAAGAAAAGAATTATGAAGCATTTCAGAAAAATAAAATCGCTCCTAGCCCTGCAAGACCTGGCATGGACTATAAAGCCTATAAAGACCTAAAACCTGACAAGTCTACAGCCCTCTTGTGAAGGAAGCTGACTGAAGCAGGAATTTGTTCACAGGTATCCATGTCTTTTGTATTAAGATCACAGACCGGCAGTCTAACAAAGGCAGCCATCAAGAAACTGAACGTAGGGAAGACAAATAGCTTATGGAGAGAGATGACTTAGGAACCCACCCAATGCGGTTATTTCTCTTAGTAAGAATGAGATCAAATCATAACCTCTCTCAGGATGCTGATTGTGAGACAAAGAGGACTGGTGGCAATGGAAGAGAAATATAAAGAAAAGCTGGGTTAATACAAGGTCACTAGAGTCATTGTTGTATCATGAAATATATTCAATTCCTCCATAGTTGATTGATATCTGATACAAAATTACTTCTTCTCTGAAATCTTATAATACACCTGCTTTCATTATCACTTGTGAAAATCTAAGAGTGTCTGTTCTTTGCAACTTGAGTGAGCCAGTGTTAACAGAAGACTAAAACCCAGTTCAGTGCATTCTCATATCTAGAGAAAGGATGTACCTATAAAAGAGTGAGTTATTTAGCCATGAAAGCATAATGGAAGGAATGTCACAGAAGGAAATGTTGGCAGCAACTACCCTCACACTGCCCAGAGGAGGGGAAATCAGCTGCTTGAGTGTGGGTGTTCTAGACTATTATGAGACCATGTCTGTTGTGATACAGATGCGTCTGTCTCCTTTTTGTCTGGAGGATGACACTTCAATTAATCTAAATACTCTCTTTTTCTTATTTCATGGCAGGCAAACAACACTAGGTTAGGTTTCATTTCTCATGTACATGATCTATAGGAATAAAATGCATTTATCAATGAGACATAAGTATTCCACTCTGTGTAGCAATAATTTCTCATTGTGAATTGATAAATTGACATCCTTGTTTTCATCAGCTGAGTTATTTTGGTTAATAAACATATAGCCTCCAATGGTTGTATGTACTTTCAGACAAAATAAGGCTTCCAGGTCTGCAAAAATCTAGGGACCAGAACCCGGCCATTTTAAACTTACCATGGTAATACATGGTATCCTAGTACATCTTTCAAGAGACAATATGTAGTCAAATAAAAAACTTACTGTTATGGGCTATAAACTAAAGCCTTCCCATCCTATCTAAATTCCTAGAGCCACAGATGGAATAGAGATGATGTCACCGTTCATCACCACCAAAGAGGCAAATAGAGGCACCCATTGTCTCCCTCCAGACCTCATTCATTTAAGGGTGCCATCCCTGTTATCACTATCCTACCTGTGTCATCATCACCACCTTCTTCCATGCTACATTCGTTCCTAATCCATTTTCTGGAATCTAACAAATATAAAAGACTTCATATTAATATCACATTTTGCAGTAGCCAAAGTTCTTTCTCTTACTTATTTCATATCTTGTCCCAAGCTTAATGAGTTGGCATTAACTGTGTTCACCAAAGCAGTACTTCTCAACATGTAATCCAAGTTCCTACTGCATCAGAATCACTAGTGTGCCTGTCAAGACGAAGTTCCTGAGGGAATTCTATGCATACTGAAATTTGATAAATGTGACTCTGAAATGAGAATAACAACACATGGCACTAATTCCTGGGATGCTGTGAGAATTAATGGCATGTTATTCTTCCACAAATGTTTTAGCCAGTGGTTCTCACCCTGACTGCCTAATTGAATCACATGGAAACATGCCAGTGCATGGCCTCGCCCTAGACCAACTGAATCAGAATCTTTGGGAAGAGGGTTCAAAGACTGGGATTTTTTTTTTAAAGCCCCCCAGGGGATTCTAATGTGCACCGAGGGTAGATAACCCCCTATTCTATTCTATATTTTTCATTTTTGACATGTTAATTCTTTCTCTAGGGTTTTGTAAGACAACTTTAGTATGATCACCAGATATTAAGAAATCCTTAATATGTAAATTAAAGCCAAAACCACACACTTTAATAGGAAAGAGGCTACTCATCATTAAAATATGCAAATATAAGGGAAGAATAAATCGACATGTACATAAGTGAAAAGAAATAAGCTAAGTCGGCCCACTAATAACACCTCACATGTTCTCTGAAAGCAGAATACTTCGGGGAATTAATGAATATTATGAATCTACAAAATATTTTTTCAGTTACATTGTTATTTTGTTGATGAATACAGGTAAATTTAGAATCCTAGAATGCTATAAATCTGCACAGTCTGATGCAATAGCCACCAGACACATGGGACTATTCAAATTTAAATCAATTAAAACTAAGTAGAAAATTGAGTTCCTCATGTGGCTAATGGATGTATGTATGGTATAGCCAGTATAAAGCACTGCATCATTTGCAGAGAGCTCTATTGGACAGCTATTAGACCCTGAGGGTTAGTTCTACCTTACAGATGAGGAAAACAGACCACAGAAGCCTTAAGTGACTTGTCCCATGTTGTATATGAGTTTGGTAAAAACCAAGAGAACTAGACACAAGTACAGTGTTCTATAATACTGTTATGAGTTGATGAATGGGCAGAGAGTTATGATGATGATCATCATATTAGTAACTGGCATGATAGAAAAAATTACTGATTATTTACTAGAAGCCAAATATTCTGAAAGTGTTTCTTTGTGTTAATTTATCTAATTCTCATGAAAAACTTAAAAGTAGGCATAATACTTTGGAAACATGGTAGCAGTACAATAGAGGTTCCCCAAGGATGCACAGCTACTATGTAACAAAAATGTAATGACTGTACATATATATATATATATCCAGATATGTGCATATGTTTATGTTTTGTGGGGGATGGTTATATCATAAATTATTATATAAGACTACTGTAAGAGATTCATTACATCAAATTTTAATCATAACATTAAAAAATGTGTTTTATGACATAATCCTGATGCCACCAGATATTAAAATTTTTGACATAAATATACCAGGCTATTTCTTAAATAAGCCACTTAAGAAGATTGGGGCAAATTCATTTGCTTAATAAATATAAGGAATCAAACAAGATACTCTTTGGCCTGCCCCTGTCATTGAGAGTAAAATGGTTAACGCACTGCTTCAGAGAAGACATCCTATTTGAGGACATCCTTAGCATAAGGCTCAGTTTCAACAAAAATTCATCTAATTTAGATTAATTGTTCTTGTGCAAGTGTACAGAGAATTTGAACTCTGTGTATATTTCTGTATACATTGGCAGTAGTATCAGACCACATTAGTTGATTTAAAATATATCAACTGTATGTTGATAAACCTTTCTAATTATTTAGATCCCACTTTACCTTTTATTTTAAGCAGTATAAGATACCCATATTTCCTTTCCTTATCCTGAGATACTGAAGTGGTAGTGTTAGTGGAACTGAAATTTTTTTAACATTTGCAAAAATTAAATTAACTTGTCTGAGAAGACACAACTGGAAACAAAAAGCAATTAAAACGATAAAGAAAAACACAAGGACTAAGATATAGCCATCTCTGTGATGAAAAAAAAATACAGTGGTCTCCCCTTACCTGATGAGATGTGTTGCAAGACCCCCAGTGGATCCCTAAAACCACAGATAGCAGTAAACCCCATATATACTATGCTTTTCCTATACATGCATACTGTGATAAAGTTTAATTTATAAATAAGACACATTAAGAGATTAACAACAAGAACTAATAATAAATTAAAACAATTACAACAGGGTACTGCAATAGAAGTTATGTGAATGTGGTTTCTTTCTCAAAGTATCTTATTGAACTATATTCACCCTTCCTCTTTTGATAATGTGAGATACTAAAATACCTACATGTTGAGATGAAGTGAGGTGAATGACGTGGGCCTCGTGATTCAGTGTTAGGCTACTACTGACCTTCTGACCACAAATCAGAAGGAGGTTCATTGGCTTCCAGCAGTGGTTGACTACAGGTAAGTGAAACTGCAGAAAACAAAACCACAGATTATGGGGGACACCTGTAACATCATTTTAGTGTCCAAATTACAATCACCACTCTAATTGCACTGAAATGTTCTAGCAATCCTTAACCAAATTGATTTTTTTAAGTGACTCTTGGACAAACTTAATTTCATTTTTTAAAACTGAAAAATCAGAACAAATTATTTTCAGTATTTCCTCCTCAGATTTTCTCATTACTTGCATTTTATAACAGTATTAAGACAAAATTTCTGCATATTGAGTGTGACAGAATTTGAGAATTGCCAATTCAATTGCTATCTTCCCGTTCTTCACTAACAGAACTTGAGTATTGTGTGCTACTGAAAAACAGCTGCCCTTGCAGATAGGAGTGGTCAGTTAAAAGTAAAGGGAATTTATTGATTGGGAAATCCGTGTTGCCTTTCTTATTTCTGCTTCTGCCTTGAAGTCAGTTGTAAAGCCTGATTTTCAGAAACCATTTGTGTTATAAGGAAGCCTTGGGTTGAAGGTTATGTGTTAATTATAAGAAAACAAATCTTAAAAGGGGTAGAATCCCTGATAATAGTGACCGTATCTCAACCTTGGACTACCTGTACCTGAATTTGTTTTATGTTAGAGCCTTGAAAACTTTCAACCAGTGTTATCTTTTATCTCTGTCTCTAAAAGCCAAATAAAATTCCTAACATATTCAGTTTTACAAAACCCTGGCAACCAAGTCACAAAAGTCAAATACAAGGATGGTGGAAAGCAGCATGAGAATTATATAAATCATGTACATTTTTCATTTTTTACAAATGATGAAATATACTTATTAAAGTTTAAATAACAAAAATAATTTTAAATAAACCCTAAATTATCTCAAGAAAAAGCTGAAAATTAAACAGACCAGAGATATTAAAAAGATGAGAAAAGTTATCAAAGAATTCTCTCCAAGGAAAAGGTATGACTCAAAAATATTTATAGAGAAGTTTCCTTAATTTTTCAATAACCAGAACTTAAGCTACTGAACTTAGACTGAAGGTCCAGTAGTCAGGTTTACCCTACCTATGAAAGGTTATCAAAGTAGGGGAGTGGAGTTGACCTTTCCTAAATATATAAGGCCATCTTCAACTTCTCTCACTACTGGTTTCCATAGTGAGAGAAGTATCTCTTCGCAAACATGGTCTATTAAGTGGTCAAAGAAGATATTGTGAAAATAGTAACACAGACACTACTATAATTGAATCTAGTTGTATTAGGGGCAAAAAAAAAAAAATGTTACTGCAGATTACAAAGAACCTAACATGGCTAAGTCTATTAAGATTTTTGTTTGTTTGTTTGTTTGTTTGTTGCTGTTATTGTGTTTTTCTCATTTTGGAAATTCAGAAGGCAAATAGTCCAGACCTGGTACCATCATGGTAACTCAACTCACAATTTGTGATATGGATTTTTTCCTTATGGTTACAAACATTAGGCATCTTGTTACATATCATAGGCAGACAGAAGAAAAAAGACAAAGCCCATAGGGTCATGCCAACTGAGTTCGCATACTTTACAAAGCTTTCCCAGAACACCTATGAAGAGACATCTTCTTGTGTCAGCTTCCATTCTATGTCCATGCCTTTATTGCAAGCAGACGGGAAAGTGAGTGTCTGACTTTCTATAGTTTTTATGATTGGAGGTTTTTCCTACCAGCCAGGAGCTAGGAGTTTGAAGGATGGTTAGGCAACTACCAATGTGTGCCCTATTTGCCGATTATCTTCTGTTGAACTAATAATGGAAAAGCTTTCTTTCAATTTGCAGCCACGCTTTTAAATTCTTCCTTTGCTCAGGTTCTCGTTGGCACTGCCATTTCTTTTTGCTCATAAAACTAGCTGCCTTGCCAGAGAGAAAAGAGAAGACCTTTTAAATGGACACGCTTTCATTCATGACCTTACTACTCTCATTTTCCTCAGAAGAGGAAAACATTGACATGAGAAATGGGGCGACATTAATCTGTGAAGCTGAATGAGGGGTCTCTATAGGAGAAGAGAGGAAAAAAACTTCCTTTCCATAGTATCCATAAATAGATCTCTGCTCTCAACTCTTGTTTTGAGTGAATAGTAGTGTTTTAAAAAGTGTTTTAAAAAGTAGAATTTGTGGTTATTCTTCAATAACTGCCAATCCTGTCTCCTTAGAAAAGCTCTGGTAAAACAATGAGCCAGACACATAGCCCATCAAACAGCATCTTCCTAAACCTCTCGTGAAAAAGAAGGATTCTGGGATTAGACAAGGGAGACAGAACCCTCCTCTGCCCTGTACTTTAGAAAGGGTGTTCTCAACACTATGTTAGTGTAGAGGAAGAAAATGAAACATTTAAATATCTTGACATTTAAAATCTACTAAAAATGAATTAAATTACACTGGTAATAACATGTTTATGTAGCACTTTATGTGTTTCGAAATCTTTTTAACTGCATTATCTCCCATTTGATAGAGCAGTCATTGATACTCAGAGTTACTTGCCTAAAGGAGCACTGAAATGTAGTATAGGTCCCTTATAACAGAGCTCCGAGATTCACATTTACCTTCCTTCTCTCTAAATCTGAACTTGCCGGAAGAAACCATTGCCACTAGCAGACAAATCCTGTATTAGCTGTGACTGCATGGGACTCCCACTGTAGGCCTCATGGTCACTTTGGCAGCTAGGCTAGCCCATAACCAGAACCTTGACATTTTCAGGCCTCTCATTTGCCAGAAGATTCCTGCTCACTGAGATCACAGAATGGAGGAGAACATCCTCTCTCCTGATGACTCTGCTGCTTTTCTGTAACCTTATCAGCACTGAAATATCATTTTAAGGTTGGAAAATAAGGCCATCACCATACATACACATAAATTATAAAGTAATTTTTTTCTTCTTTGGGAACCATTACAAATGTGATCCATGTAAAATGAAAAATTCTCATTTATGATTACTCTCAAGTCATTTACTTTCCATGCCACATGCAATCACAGCAGTTTTAAAGTATTAGAAGATAAAGATACATAAATCTGTGTTGCTCTAAGCTAATGCATTTGTTACACATTCCAAGATGGTCCTTTTGGCATGGAGCCATGTCTAAGTCTTACTTCATCTGACTACATCTGACTACAGGGCTTATATCAAAGTGCATCAAGATCCTGCCCTACATCACATTTTCTAGAAACAATCAATGTTCTAAAAAATATCTCAAAACTCCCCAAGTATGTAGACCAGTAAAAAGAAATCTTTTTTTCCATCTGGAACCTTAGAAATAGACTGAGACCCACTCCTTATCTGTGCCAAGGCATTTGGTCTGAATCCAACTCAGGTATATTCAAGATAACTTCTCTATAAGCTGTGAAAATTTAAAGAATGTACTAGCTGCTGGCAAGGTCAGAAAAAAATACATGAATTACATTTCTCTCAAAGTTTTAAGTACAAGATATGTTCAATAATTTTTTTCTGTCTTGATTTTGCTATGTTTAGCTATTCAATGTATAGATAGAGCTCTAGTTCTATTTTCTGTGTGACCAGGTTAGAACACTTTCTTAGAAAGAGTTTGCTGTCCTGTAAATAGCTAAAAATTTCAAGACCCATAGTATTATTAACAATTATAAAAAGTTGATTTTTATCATGTGAATTGCAATTTAAAATGCTTATATATGTATATCCACTATCTAATCCTCACAACATTAGTTGGTCTAGATGAGAGTTTTCTCTTATATGATCTCTCAGATTAAATCCTCACTGTAGGAAATCCTGACTTCCCATGTACTAGTGATGTACTAGTGATGCATTAATGGTACAGTGAGGCCTGTCAGCCAATGAGCATTGTGTAGGAACATAGCTATGGCAATAATGGTGATTACTATTATGTATTGAGTTCTTTTGAAGTGACACAGTGTTTCTTACATGTATTAACTCATTAATTATCTTAGAAATCTGATGGAGTAGATATTTAGTTTCCTCATTTAACTTACAAGGAAGTCTAGGCTCAAAGAGCATGGTTTCCCCAAGGTCACAGTTATAAAGTAGCAAAGAAATTCAGTCCCAAACCCTCTTACACTAAAACATATGCTCTTTTTCATTTCACCTTGCTGCCTCTAATTTCAGAGCATGAACCAGTCCCCATTTAGAAAAACATGCTTTCAAATTAAATGAAATAGGAGAAAAGATGCAATGAACAGCTTGAGAATAAAATCATACATAACTTAAGAATAACCTCATAATTCACAGAACAAGTTTACATCTTTATTCTAATGTACTGCCTGTGTTATAATAGCATATTTTCATAATTTATTCATGCTACATTATTTTTCTTAGCATAAATCCATTGTATACCTCTTTTACTTAGTGAATGTTTTCTAGTAAACCTGATAGAATTCCCTGTTAGCTGACACTGATTGGTAACAGACAACCAGAAAAATCTCACTGCTGCCAACAGGTTATAGAACATTTGGCTCTTGTTTAAGAGTTGTGCCTCAATCCAGCTAGAAAAGACACATTTCAGAAAACTCTGAAAAAGACACACAGTAACTTGACGTGGAACTGGTCTTCAATGGGTAGAAAGCAGGTAGTAAGTGTGAACGCATGAATGATGGGCATTAGTATTTGACATGTCAGCTGGGCCAGCAGGTAGAAATTTCAGCATTCTGCAAGTCACACTAACCTGGGTTGGGTGCTCTGGACAGAGACTCTGAGACGGATTTCCTGAAAGGAAGTTCCTTGGGAAATGCTCTCAGAAGCAGCACTAGGGAGAGAGTGAAGAAAGCAGGATGGAGCAGAGGGAGAAGTGCAATGCAGTTGCAACAGAGATGAGAGCCAACCCACCAGGGACCACTGGAGCCTGGAGGTCTTTCAAGGATGTAAACATTGAAGCAATGGGTCCATACCTTTGAACTCCTTATCAGTCATTGGCTTAGCTGTGATCACCTAGCAGCCAAAGTTCCCAGTGGCTGGCAGAGTGAGTATTTCCTTCATAAAGAAAGAATCTGGGGAGCACACCACAGCACCACAGCATCCATCACATGCAGTCACTTCTCTTATGGGTGGAAGAGAAGTATTCTTTCATCACATTCCATAAAATAAGAATTGCCATTTTTTTAAATCGACTATGTGCTTTGCAACATACATAAATTATTGTTTTATTTAATCATCATGACAACACCAAGTGGTACCTTCTTCTCAATCCTGTTTTACAGACGAAGAAAAAGAGATTCAGAAATGTTATATAACTTGTCTGCAATCAGACAACAAACTTTTCCCCTTCCATGTTGGGGGGAAAAAAAAACAAACTTTTTCCCCCCAACATGAAAGGCTGCGATCCTTTCATGTTGGCTAAAGTGATGGGGCTTTATGGGAGGTCATTTCTTCACTCTGATGAAAGCAGGATTGCCCAAATGAAGTGAATACCAAGAAGCATCTTTTCTTAAAGTTCCCATCTTGTGTTTCAATAACCATCCCCGACATCTTCCTTGATGAACACCCAGGTCACTTGATTTAGGTTAATTTCTTGATATTTTTCTTTTCAATTAAAAGGAAAAAGCTGAGATTTTTCTTTCTAAAGCTAATTCTCCCTTATGACTTAAATAAATCACTAAGGAATAGCATATCAGGACATATTTTCTGAAATTTATTTGTTTCCATTAATTGTGGTTGGAAATGTAATGTTTTTCAGATGTAATATTGAAATCAAAACAACAGAAATGTCACCAGCAGGGGTGCTTTTGATTTGTTCCACAAGGAATGTGTAGATATTAAAAGTTAGTTCATTATAAATCATATAAAGATAACCAAGAAAAAATATTTTGTATTGGAAGAAAACATCTTTTATATGAATAAAAGCAGAAATTAATAGACCACTTATATGCAACTGTTTCAAAGGCATAATCATTTCTTTATCACCAAGAAAATATCTAGGAAAAGATGTTCACTCTAAGAAGTGTTTTGAAAAAACTGAACATGAAGTTATTTGAGATGAATAATTTGAAATAAACATGTTGACCCCTTGCATCAGAATTTCCCCCTTCTGTTCCTAGAAAACACAAAAAGCACCATGGAAAATAAAGAAAGCACACACGCAAAAACTCCATTTTCAGTGAAATTAGGAAAAATAAATACCCACCAAATCTAAAATGTACATAAGGCTCCCAGAAAGATCTAAATACTGGCAAAGGCCATGAACACAATGCCATGGGGAGCATCCAAGGGCCTGACCAGTAGCCAATTTCCCAAAGTGGCACTCACATCATGAGGAGGAAGCACGATGCTGAAGTCCTTGTCCACCACAACTCCAGTTAGATCTGCTAAGATCAAACAGAACTGAGATTGACCAGGCAGAGGTCTTGGTGCGAGGTGAGTAGAGGAGCCAGCGGCAGGTCTCAGAACTAACAATTACTCACTGAGAGTGAGAGGCCAACCTTGGATTCAGAGGCCATGTGCCTTGATTGTAGCAGTGATGAGGGAAATGGGGATAACATGGCTGGTGGCAGAAATTCTTCTGGATGTGGTTTGGTTGGAGGAAACAGAGAAAGATAGCTGGCTCAGAGGAATACAGAGAGGTACCATGTTAAGAAAAGAGTCCATCTGGGTAGCAACAAAAGAGGGAACTTGTAGTTATAAGCTCTGGAAACTACTTTTCCCCCCCAGGCTGAAAAAATATCTTGGAAATGGTTCTTCTAAGAAAACTCATCTTTCCTACTATTAAAAACAATGGAGATATCATAAAACCAACAAAATGTGGGGATTTGGGAGTGGGGAATAACCATAAAACACATCCTCAGACAAAACAAAAAACAAAAAAACAAAGTATTATAATCAAGAAGATGGAAACTGTTATAAACATTTCAACAAGAACTAATATAATGTGATTAATGTGTAATATTAGATTGTAACCAGTATGAAGGAAGACTATAAAGCAGAAACACAATACTCAAAGAAAAGCTATTTTCTTCTACTAGGAAAATAGCAGTAGCTTCATTCTGAGTTGTCCTACTGGAAAACATAAGGAGCAAGCCAAAGAGAAATATAAAAACCCAAAGGACTTACTTACTAAACAGAGAGACAAAGAAGACTCACCAATTTCAAACTATACGTGTGCAGTGCAACTGGCAGTTGGAACTAATGGGCCACTCAAAACAACATGTGCAGGAAACTCTAAGCCTGCTGCCCGTGGCAAAGGAGACAACCATGAAGTTATCTGGTAGCAAGAGTTATCTTGCTCATGCTGTCAAAATACCGGATATCCAACTGAAAGGTGCCCCATCCTGAGAAGGAAGATCTCTGTACAAGGCTGCCTTGAGTTGGACTTGAGCCCTGGCAGAAGCAGAGTTAATGGAAGGCATGGAAGGGAGGATGCAGACAGAGGTGACAGATCTAGGAAGCACCAGCAAGATCACTTTTGAGATGTAGTGAATTACTGTGGGAATGGGTGCTGGTGAGAGCCCTGGGAAAAACCCAGGGACAGAAGCAAAAGTCATCCAGAACGAGGTTAATTTCTGAGAATCAGAGGAGGTATGCTGGCCTAGAAGTGTGCCATCAGTATGGATGGAGGGAATGATGATATCACGAAGTCTGGAAAGTTACTCTGGCCTCATTTTACATGTGCAATGAGCGCTGGCTAGTGGTCCAGGAGGATCCAACTTGTTCTAATGTGAGTGGCAACCAAAGAAACACAGCATCCATACAAAACTATGGGAATTTCCCCCTTCTGTTCTTGGAAAACATACAAAATAATATGGAAAATAAAGAAAGCACACACACACAAATTCTATTTCAATGAAATGAAGAGAAAGAAAAAATCCACCAAATCCAAAATATAAATAAGGCTCCCAGAAAGATCTGAGAAGTTGGCAAAAGCCACACAAACAATGCTATGGGGAGGGTCAAAGGGCCTGAGCAGGAGCAGATTTCACAAAGTGGCCACCATTATCCTAAAAAGGAAGCACAATGCTGGAGTCTTGTAGAAGATTTTATAGTTAAAAGATAAAGTACTTTGGAGATACAATCAAGACGATGGAGAAGTAGGAGACCTTAGTTTCATCTGGTCCCCAGAACTTAGCTAGATAGCTATCAAATCTTTCTGAACATCAGCAAATTCAGCTGGAAATCTAAGAAAAGAATAGCTACAACTCTACAAATAGAAAAGCAACCACTTTCTGCAAGCACTATTTATAATGGACAAATGATGGAAGCAGCACAAGTGTCCATCGACTGATGAATGGATAAAGATGCCGTATATATGCACAATGGACTATTACTCAGCCATGAAAAAGAATGAAATCTTGACACTTGGAACAACATGGACAGAGCTAGAGGATATAATTGTAAGTGAAATAAGCCAGTCAGAGAAAGACAAACACCGTATCATTTCACTCATATGTGGAATTTAAGAAACAAAACAAATGAACAAAGAAAGAAGAGAAAAACAAACAGACTTACATATGCAGAACAAACAGATGGTTACTAGAAGGGAAGTGGATGGGGGATGGTTGAAAGAGTTTAAGGGAATTAAGAGTACACTTATCATGATAAGCACAGAGTAATGTATAGAACTGTTGGATCACTATATTATACACTAAAATAAAATGAAACTAAAATAAATGAAATACTCTGGCAGATGAACCAATGTTAACTGGTTATTCTTCTGCTTTATAAGGAAAGTGAGAGACTTATGAATGATGCCTGTAGAGTTAGGATCCACAGTTTTCTTACTAACTAGCTGTGATATGTTGCTGTAGCATATTGACTTTCCTGTGCTTTGGAATTTCTATCTTTTGTATGAACAAATTTGGAATCCGGTGTGACAGTGAGATGGAAATTAACAATCAGTTGCTTAGGTTTGGGATGAGAAAGGCCATATACACAGTGAAACAACAAATGTACCAGTGGCCCAGAGACTGTAACTCTTGTCCCATTTATGTGACTCTGAGCTGTTGGAGAAATCATTTTAATTTCTTGCTTCTGTTTTCTCTTTGTAAACTGCATAGGAATAAACAACTGAATGCTTTTTATCCTTTTCTATATATTTTATTTTATCGCTATTGGTGCTGTGAAGGTTGGGTTACATTTGTTTATTCAGCAAATATTTATTTAACACCTACTGTTTGACAGGGACTATTTTAATGAATAACCAGACGAAGTTCCTATTCTTGTGAATCTTACATTTTAGCTGGGGCTAAGAAAGAGAAAACACACAACATTATAAAAAGAGTCTATGGTATGCTGCAAGGTAAGAAGTATTTTTTTATCCAAGTATAATTAACATGCAGTGTTATATGAGCTTCAACAATGTCATAATGATTTTACATTACTCAGCTCATGAAGATAAATGTACTCTTAATTGCATCCACCAATTTCACCCATCCCCCCACATCTTCATTCCAGTAACCAACCAATTTGTTCTCTGTATTTAAGAGTGTGGGGTTTTTTTGTTTGTCTCTTTTTTCACCTTGTTTTGTTTCTTAAATTCACATGTAGGTGAAATCATATGATATTTGTCTTTCTCTGACTGACTTATTTCACTTAGATTTATACCCTCTAGGTACATCCACATTATTGCAAATAACAATATCTCATTCTTTTTTAATGGCTATGTAATAGTCCATTATATATATATATATATATTCCATATATATATATATGTGTGTGTGTGTACGATATCTTATCCTGATATCTCTGATGTGGAATTTAAGAAACAAAACATTTGTTTTGTTTCTTAAATTCCACATATGAGATGGATCTCTGAATGGACACTTGGGTTGTTTGGTCATTGTAAATAATGGTGAAGTAAACATAAGCGTGTATATATATACATATATATTTTTTTCAAATTAGTGTTTTTATTTTCTTTACATAAATACCCAGTAGTGGAATTACTGGATCATATAGTAATTCTATTTTTAATTTTTTGAGAAATCTTCATATGGTTATCCACAGTGGTTACACCAATTTACATTCCTACCAAGAGTGTGTGAAGGTTACTTTTTTCCCACATCCTCACCAGCAAGTTGAGAAGTGCCATAGAAAGAACAGAGCAAAGTAAGGAAGTGTAAAAAATGCTAGGAGAGCTACTCTGTTTTTGGTGGTTTTTTTTAAAGAATTTATTTATTTATTTGTCAGAGAGACAGAGAAAGAAAGAGAGAGCATACACAAGCTCACAAGCAGGTGGAGTGGCAGGCAGAGGAAGAAGCAGGCTCCCTGTTGAGCAGAGACCAGGACACCAGACATGATCCCAGGACCTTGAGATCATGACTCAAGTAGAAGGCAGAAGCCCAACCAAGCCACCCAGGTGTCTCTAAACTATTCTGCTTTTAAAGGCAATTCCGGCACCTGGGTGGCTCAGTGAGTTAAAGCCTCTGCGTTTGGCTCAGGTCATGATCTCAGGGTCCTGGGATCGAACCCTGCATCGGGCTCTGGGCTCAGTGGGAAGCCTGCTTCCTCCTCTCTCTCTGCCTGCCTCTCTGCCTACTTCTGATCTCTCTCTGTGTCAAATAAATAAGCATTCTCTTACACCACACACAAAGGCAACTCGAAATGGATGAAAGACCTCAATGTGAGGCAGGAATCCATCAAAATCCTGGAAAAGAACATAGGCAGTAACCTCTTTGACATCGGCCACAGCAACTTCTTTCAAGACACGTCTCCAAAGGCAAAGGAGACAGAAGCGAAAATGAACTTCTGGGACTTCATCAAAATAAAAAGCTTCTGTCAACAAAACAAAGAGGTAACCCACAGAATGGGAGAAGATATTTGCAAATGACACTACAGACAAAGGGCTGGTATCCAAGATCTATAAAGAACTACTCAAACTCAACATCCAAAAAGAAGATGAACACATCAAAAAATGGGCAAGAAACATGAAGAGGCACTTCTCCATAGAAGATATACAAATGGCTAACAGACACATGAAAAAATGTTTAGCGTCACTAGCTATCAGGGATATTCAAATCAAAACCACACTGGGATACCACCTTACACCAGTCAGAATGGCCAAAATTAACAAGTCAGCAAACAACAAGTGTTAGAAAGGCTGCAGAGAAAGGGGAACTCTCTTACACTGTTGGTGGGAATGCAAACTGGTGCAGCCACTTTGGAAAACGGTGTGGAGATTCCTTAAAGAATTTTTTAAAAATCCTAAAAAAATTTAAAAAAATAGAGCTACCCTATGACCCTGCAATTTCACTACTGGGTATTTACCCCAAAGATACAGATGTAGTGAAAAGAAGGGCCATATGTACCCCAATGTTCATAGCAGCAATGGCCACAATCACCAAACTGTGGAAAGAGCCAAGGTGCCCATCAAGATGAATGGATAAAGAAGATGTGGTACATATATGCAATGGAATAATATGCCTCCATCAGAAAGGATAAATATCCAACTTTTGTAGCAACATGGACTGGATTGGAAGAGATTATGCTGAGTGAGATAAGCCAAGTAGAGAAAGTCAAGTATCACATGGTTTCACTTATGTGTGGTACATAAGGGGTAATATAGAGGACAGTAGGAGAAGGAAAGTAACTGGGAAGTAGGGTAATTCAGGGAGAGAAACAAAACAAGAGAGACTCTGGACACAGAAAGAAATTGAGGGACTTGGAGGGAAAGGGGTAGGGAGATAGGGAGCCTGGTTGTGGGTACTGGGGCACCTATGCATAGAGCACTGGGTGTAGGGAATGGGGAATGAATCTTGGAATACTGAAAAAAATTAAGTAACAATAAAAATAAATAAATTTTAAAAAATCTTAAAAACATATTCAAAAAAATTCAAGATAACTTTCATTATTAGATATAATGAAACAAAAATTAACCATGCTTTTTAAATGAAACACTTTTACCTTTTAAGATCTTCTAATTTTCAAAGCCTAATTTTCAAATTGACTTTCCTTTTTAAAAATTGAATTATTGATTTAATAAGTTATTTTGCTCTCCAAATAATCAACACATCATTTTCACTATCTATTTTACTATCTCACTATATTGATTCATGATTTTAAGTATCGTTGTTCCTTTTATTTTCTCTCCTTAGGTACGTTTTTTGGTTCTTTTTCTAACCCCTTGTGTTAAAAGTTTTTTTGCCTTACTTTTATTATTTCTTATTTAATAATATAAGCTTTTACAACTATGAATTTTTATCTGAGTAATTTTGGTTATATCTAATAAATTTTGATAAAGAATGTACTAATTATTCTCCATTTTGTAGTTGCAATCTTAATTTTTTATTGTCCCCAAGAGTCATTTAGAGAGAGTTTCTTTAATTGCCAAGACTTTGTGTTTATACTTTAGTTATTAATTTCCAGTTTATTGTATTATGGTCAGCAAAAGTGTTCTGGATCATTTTCTATTTTGTTCTTATTGAACTTTTGCTCATAAGATGCAGCAAAATTTAGTAAGTGATACCTGGAAACTTGAAAATAAAACACATTCCTGTCAGTAGGAAGTAGGTTTCTATGTATGAATATGTACTACTGTAAATATGACTATGTTATGTGAATTTATTTTATATCTCTAAAAACTAGTTTAGAATTTATTAAATACTATGGTGTTCTTTTCATGTGTATTCTATTTTCGATTAATAAAAAACTCTCCTTCACCTGTTTATAAATAAAAGGATTTAGCAAAGAAATGGCAAGACAAGTGGAAATGAAATGTGTTAACAAAACTCACACATACAAAAAAGTAGACAAACACACACATGCACACACACACACACACACACACACAAAGACAAAACTGGAAAGAAATAAAAAGAGACTAAACACTAGGAAACACAACAAGGGATACTGAGAAAGAAATAAAATAAAATAGAAAAATTTTTAAAAGTTGAAAATACTGAAGATAAAGTAATTGAAATATGTACAATCAAAAGAGAGCCAAAATGCACATGATTTAAATTCCCTAAGGAAAACAAATTAGCTGTATGTAAATGAAAACACTCAAATAAGTTAGGGGCTCATACATAAAAATTTGATTAAGACAGTCCTGGTTTATAACTGTTTGCCCTGCATCTTGTGTGATCATTGCTCTATTCTCTACCTAAAATTTCTTGCTCTTGATGATCTATTGCTTAATCACTCGGCGTATAAAGGAAAAAGATAGAATGATTTCAGATTTCTCTTTACAAGGTATTCAAGTTAAAAAATTTGAGCCTAGAAATTTGTAACGAGCCATACTCTACTTCTCTTATTAACGCTACAGATAATCAATTTTGAACATGCAAGAACTCTGGTAATATTGTTTTCATATGCTTTTCTTAAAGAAATTACTAGATACTTAACTTTAGCTAACTAAAATATGACTACAGAAATTGAGCATAAAGACCAAAAATAACATTTAATCTATTTAACTGAATAAGACAAAAGGTTATGGGAAAAGGGAGCTAAAAAATAAATCTTTTTTTTTTAGGATTTCTACACAAAATGTGAATTTTAAAATCTGAAAGAGGAGAAAAGAGCTGGGACATAGAGAAAGATAGCTATTTGATACATTTTAAGAATTAAAAGGCAAGAAAATATCATTTAAAATAAATCAAGTAGTAAGAGTAGTAGCACAAAGGAGATAATCCAAGGTAGCAGAGAAGTAGAAGACTTTAGTTTTGTCTGGTCCCAGGAATTCAGCTAGATAACCATTGAATCATTTTGAACACTTGCAAACTCAACCCAAACTCAACTAGAAATCTAAGAAAGGAATAACTGCAACTCTACAAATAGAAAAGTGACCATTTTCTGTAAGGTAGGAGGTGTGAAGAAGTGAATCTGAGGTGATGTATTAGAAGATAAACCACAGGGGGAGAAAGATTCGGTAATCTAACATCAGAAAGTGATATAGTAGAAGAGCACAAAATCAGAACTTTTAGCAGTCTATTCCAGTGAGGAATGTCCCTGCCTGAAATGCTCTCAGGAGTGAAGCAGGACAGATTCCTAGGTGGGACAGTGGTATCAAGATCCCCAAGGTCACAGGAAGACTGGGGGTTTTCTGAGTGTAGCAGAGTTCCCAGGCATCAGAGCAGGAAAGCCAGCTGCGATCAACGAGTCCAGGAGTTGGTTTTCAGCTTGGCATTGTCATAAACCTCAACCATGGCATAGTCAGGTGACAAATGTCCATGTTGGGGCTCAGCGATAAGCAGAACCAGGAAGACATCTTTTCACCCCCAGGAGGGCAAGAGTTTGCAGAGTTTAGAGACTCAAAAGAGGATCGCCTGCCTGAAACAGGAACACTTGGCCACAGGCTAGGTGAGCACAGAATGCAGATAGAGACTAGAGAAAAAGGATTATTGACTGCTTTTCCTTTAGGGTTCACTGAGGAGTGGGACCCTGAGCTCTCAGCACCTGGGAGGCTGTATTTTCATTCTCATCCTCTAAAGCAACACAGAAAGCCTTGAGGGAACAAAAGCCATAGAAAGCAATCTGGAGCACTTAGCCTGGCCCATAGCAAGGGCAATGCAATTCCACCCAGGGAAAGACAACTGAGAATCAGCATAAACAGCCCCCTCACCCAGAAGATCAGCAAAACATCCAGCTAAGACCAAGGTTACCAGTCACAGAAAACTGCAAAACTCCAGTGGTAGGGGAAAATAGTATATAGAATTCAAGCTTTTTCCCTTAGGATTCTTTAGTCTTTCAATTTTAATTTTTTTCTCTTTCTTTTTCAACCAATTTCTCATTTTATTAACTCTTTTTAAAAATCTTTTTTAATTTTCATTTTTACAGTTACATTCTATCTTTTCTTTTCATTTAATTTTATTTTGAATATATATGTCTTTCTTTCTAAGAATTTTAGGATATAGTTTCTTCTTGAACTCAGGATATAGAGTACTGCTCTGCCGTGTTCACCTGTCTGATTATATTCCTTCCCTTTTTTGTTTTTTGTCCCTTAATTTTCATTTTTTACAGTTACATTCTAACCTTTCATTGTATTTAATTTTATATTTGTACATATATAAGTTTTTCCTTTTTTACAACTTTGCAATATAGTTTTTTAACAAATGGAGCAGAATACACACAGGATCCAGTGTTTTGATCTATTCTGTTCACCTATTCGATTATACACTCTCTCTCTTTTCTTTTTTCTTTTATTTAATTTTTAATTTTTGTTTGTTTGTTTCAGATCTCTTTGGATTTCTTTAGTTTATATTACTTTGGGATTGTTGCCATTTTAGTATTTTGTTCAATCATTCATCTATTCTTTTCTGAACAGAGAGACATGGAAAAACTCACCTCAAAAAAGAGAACAAAATAGGCAGTACTGACTGCCAGGGACCTAATCAGTATGGATAGAAATAAATAAGATGTTGCAACTAGAGTTTAGAATAATTATTATAAATATACTAGCTGGGCTTAAAAAAGGCACAGAAGGCACTAGAGAATCCCTTTCTAGAGCAATAGAAGAAACAAAATCTAATCAAGTTGAAATAAAAAAAGGATATTAATAAGATGCAACCAAAAAAATGGAGTCTCTAACTGCTAGGATAAATGAGACAGAGGAGAGAATGAGTGATATCAAAGACAAAATGATGGAGAATAAAGAACCTGAGAAAAAGAGAGACAAACAACTACTGGTTCATGAGGGGAGAATTCGAGAAATCAGTAAAACCTTAAAGTAAAACAATATTAGAATAATTTAGACCCCAGGAGATAGGAAAGAAAGAGAGAGCATGGTAGAAGATATATTGGAGCAAATTATAGCAGAGAACTCCCCTAATCTGGGAAATGAAACAGGCATTAAAGTCCAGGAGTCACAGAAAACCCCCCATCAAAATCAATTAGGGTTAGGGTTAGGGTTAGGGTTAGGGTTAGGGTTAGGGTTAGGTCAATACTCCAATATGTAACAATGAAACTTGCAAATCTCAGAGACAAAGCAAAAATCCTGAAAACAGCTCAGACAAGAGGTCCATAACTGACAAGGATATAAGCAGTAGACTGCCAGCAGACCTATCCATACAGACCTGGCAGGCCAGAAAGGACTGGCATGATATATTCAGGAGAAATATGCAGCCAAGAAAACTTTATCCAACTGGGCTGTCATTCAAAGTAGAAGGAGGATAGAAAGCTCAGGACAAATGGAAACTAAAAGAATTTGTGATTGCCAAACAAGCTCTGCAAGAAATAATAAAGAAAATCCTTTGGAGAAGAGAAGGACAAAAAGTAACTTAGACAAGAAAGAAACAGAGACAATATACAGAAACAGTGACTTTGCAGGGAATACATTGGCACTAAATTCATAGCTTTCGATAGTTACTCTAAATGTCCCAATCAAAAGACACAGCAGATCAGATAAAAAAGTAAGACACAATGATATGCTGTCTGCAAGAGACTCATTTTAGACCCAGAGACACCTTTAGATTGAAAGTGAGAAGGTGGAAAACCACCTATTATGCTAATGGACATCAAAAGAAAGCTGGGTGACAATTCTTATATCAGAAAAATTAGATTTTTAAGCCAAACAATGTAATAGGAGATAAGGAAGGACACTATAATCATAAACAAAGGGTCTATCGAACAAGAAGATCTAACAACTGTAAATATTTATGCCCCTAACATGGTATCAGCAAATTATATAAGCCAGTTAATAACAAAATTAAAGAAACACATTATAATAATAAATAGTAGCAGATTTCAACACCCAACTAACTGCAATGCTCAGATCATCTAAACTGAAGATCAACAAGGAAACAATGGCTTTGAGTGACACACTGAACCATATAGACTTCAGAGCATTCCATCCTAAAGCAACAGAATACAAATTCTTTTTGAGTGCACACAATACATTCTCCAGAATAGAACACACACTGAGTCACAAATCACGTCTCAATCAGTACCAAAAGATTGGGATCATTCCCTGCATATTTTCAGAACACAGTGCTTTGAAACTAGAACTCAATCGCAAGAGGATACTTGGAAAGAATTCAAGTACAGGGAGGCTAAAGAGGATCCTACTAAAGAATGAATGGGTCAGCCAGGAAATTAAAGAAGAATTTAAAAGATTCATGGAAACAAATGAAAATGAAAATGCCTGGGTGGCTGAGTCATTAAGCATCTACCTTCAGCTCAGCTCAGGATCCCAGAGTCCTAGGATCAAGCCTCACATCAGGCTCCCTGCTTGGCAGGAATACTGCTTCTCCCTCTCTCACTCCCCCTGCTTGTGTTCCCTTCCCAAATGTGTTTCTCTCTGTCAAATAAATAAATAAACATCTTAAAGAAAACTATGAGAATACAAGTACTCAAAATCTTTGGGATGCAGCCAAGGCAGTCCAAAGAGGGAAGTATATAGAAATACAAACTTCTCTCAAGAAACAAGAAAAGTCCCAAATACACAACCTAACCTACCACCTAAAGGAGCTACAGAAAGAACAGCAAATAAAGCCTAAACCCAGCAAGAGGAGGGAATGAGTAAAGATTAGAGCAGAAATCAATGAAATAGAAACAAAAAGAATGATAGAACAGATCAAGGAAACTAGGATCTGATTCTTTGAAAGAATTAATAAGATTTATAACCCTCCGGCCATACTAATCAAAAAGAAAAGAGAAAGGACCCAAATAAATAAAATCATGAATGAAAGAGGAGCCATCACAACCAACACCTAAGAAATACAAACAATTCTAAGAACCTATTATGAGCAACTATATGCCAACAAAGTAGGCAATCTGGAAGGAAAAGATGCATTCTTAGAGATGTATAACCTACCAAAACTGAAACAGGAAAAAATAGAAAACTTGTACAGACTCATAATCAGCAAGAAAATTGAAGCAATAATCAAAAATCAAACAAGAGTCCAGGAATAGATGGCTTCCCAGGTGAATTCCACCAAACATTTCAAGAATTCTTCTGGAGCTGTTTCAAAAAACAGAAAGAGAAGGCAAACTTCTAAACTCTTTGTATGAGATCAGCATTACCTTGATCCCAAAACCAGATAAAACCCCACCAAAAAGGCAAATTACAGACCAATATCCCTGATGAACATAGATGCCAAAATTCTCATGGAGATAGTAGCCAATAGGCTCCAACAACTCATTAAAAAGATTACTCATCATGACCAGGTGGGATTTATTCCTGGGCTGCAAGGTTAGTTCAACATCCATAAATCAATCAATGTGATACACTACATTCATAAACCAAAGGATAGGAACCATATATGATCCTCTCAAAGGATGCAGAGAAAGCATTTGACAAAGCACCACATCCATTCATTATTAAAACTCTTCACAGTGTAGGAATAAAAGGAACATACCTCAGTATCATAAAAACTACATATGAACAGCCCACAACGAATATCATTCTCAATGAGGAAAAACTGAGGACTCTTTCCCCTAAGGTCAAGAACATGACAGGGATGTCCACTATCACAACTGTTCTTCAACATTGTACTAGAAGTACTAACCTCAACAATTGGACAACAAAAAGAAATAAAGGGCATATGAATTGGCAAAGAAGAAGTCAAACTCTCACTCTTTGCAGATGGCATGATACTTTATGTGAAAAACTCAAAAGACTGTACCCCAAAGTTTCTAAAAGTCATACAGGAATTCAGCAACATGGCAGGATATAAAATCAATGCACAGAAATCAGTTGCATTTTTATACAACTAACAATGAGACAGGAGAAGGATCAATTGAGGAGTCAACCCCATTTACAATTGCACCAAAAACCTAAGGTACCTAACCTACCCAAAAAGCTAAAAGATCTATACCCTAAAAACTACAGAACACTTAAAAAGAAATTAAGGTATATGCAAAGAAATGAAAAAACTTCTCATGTTCATGGATTGGAAGAATAAATATTGTGAAAATGCCTATGCTTCCTAGAGTCATCTAGATATTCAATGTAATCCAAATCAAAATTTCAACAACTTTTTCCACAGAGCTGGAAAAATTATCCTAAGATTTGTATGGAACCAGAAAAGACCCCAAATAGGCAAAGGAATGTTGAAAAAGAAAAC
This sequence comes from Spilogale gracilis, assembly GCA_004023965.1. Classification (NCBI taxonomy): domain Eukaryota; kingdom Metazoa; phylum Chordata; class Mammalia; order Carnivora; family Mephitidae; genus Spilogale; species Spilogale gracilis. Next base: position 37,683 of record PITA01016559.1, read on the forward strand.
CAAAAGCTGATGGCATCACAATCCGAGACTTGAAGCTCTATTACAAAACTGTAATCATCAAAACAGTATAATACTCACACAAACACACACACACACACACACACACACATCATGAAACAGAATAGAGAACCCAGAAATTGACCCTCAACTCTATGGTCAACTTACCTTCAACAAAGCAGGAAAGATCATCCAATGGAAAAAAAGACAGTCTCTTCAACAAATGGTGTTGGGAAAATTGAACAGCTACATGCAGAAGAATGAAACTTGACCATTTCCTTATACATTAACAAAAAGAGACTCAAAATGGATTAAAGACCTAAATGTGAGAAAGGAATTCATCAAAATCCTAGAGAAGAATACGAGCAACAACATCTGTAACTTTGACCACAGCAACTTCTTGCTTGACACATCTCCAAAGGCAAGGGAAACAAAGGCAAAAATGACTCTTGGAACTTCATCAAGATAAAAATCTTATGTACAGGAAAGGGAACAGTTGAAAACACCAAAAGACTACTCACAGAATGGGAAAATATATTTGCACATGCTTTGTCAATAAAGAACTGGTATCCAAAAATCTGTAAGGAACTTATTAAACTCATTACCCCAAAATGAAGAAACCATTGAAAAAATGGGTAGAAGACATGAATAGACATTTTTTTCATAGAAGACATACAAATGGCAAACAGACACATGAAAAAATTCTCCATGTCACTGGGCATCGGGCAAATACAAATCACAATGAGATACCACCTCATACTACTCAGAATGGCTAAAATTAACAAGTCAGGAAACGACAGACACTGGCAAGGATTCAGAGAAAGGGGAACTCTCTTACACAGTTGGTGGTAATGGAAGCTGGTGTAGCCACTCTGAAAAACAGTATGGAGGTTCCCAGAAAGTGCAAATAGAGCTACTCTACAACCCAGCAATTGCACTACTGGGTATGTACCACAAAGACACAAATGTAATGATCTGAAGGGGCACCTGCACTGCAATGTTTATAGCAGCAATGTCTACAATAGCCAAACTATGGGAAGAGCCCAGATGTCCATTGACAGATGAGTATATAAAGAATATGTGGTATGTATATACAATGGAATACTACTGAACCATCAAAAAATTGAAATCTTGCTATTTGCAATAACATTGATGGAAATAGAGGGTATTGTGCTATGTGATGTAAGTCAACCAAAGAAAGACAATTATCATATGTGGAATTTAAGAAACAAAACAGAGGATCATAGGAGAAGAGAGATAAAAATAAAACAAGATGAAATCACGGAGGGAGACAAACCATAAGAGACTCTTAATCATAGGAAACAAATTGAAGTTTGTTGGGGGGGAGGTCGTTAAGTGGGTGATGGACATTAAGGAGGGCTGTGATTTAATGAGCACTGGGTATTATATAAGACTGATGAATCACTGACCTCTATTTCTGAAACTAATAATACATTATATGTTAGTTAACTGAATTTAAATTAAAGACTACTCAAAGACAAAAACAAAAACAAAAAAGAAAGAGCACATGAATATCCAGTGTTTTTTTATTAGCATCACATAGCTTTTACATATGTGTTTAACACATAACATTCAAAAGTTTCAACAAACCCATTATACCCTGATGTGCAATTTGTATGTACAATAAGAAGAATAAAAATTTTAAGAATAAAGTAAAATAAAAAGGAGTAGTAGCATATTTAATAGAAAGAAAGGTAAATACCAGAAGTAAGCATTCTTTTATACTACTCACTAAAATTGAATGATGGAAGAAAAAAGGGAAGAGTGAGAAAAAAAGTAGTAAACTTCCTAAATAAAAAAAGAATTAAAAAACAAACAAAAAATAAAACAACCCATGTTCTTTAAGGAAAAAAAAACTTAAAAAGAGAAAAATATTACATGATTGAATTAAAACCCAATATATGTGAATTAACTGTAAATGAGCTTAATTCACCTATTAAAAAATCAGATTTGATCCTACCCCAAACATCAACTCTGGGTGTATGAAAAGAACACACAGAATTAGGGAGAGGCAACTGTTAGCAAACACAAAAATTAATATTGTGGGGTGCCTGGTGGCTCAGTTGGTTGAGCGACTGCCTTCAGCTCAGGTCATGATCCTGGAGACCCGGGATCGAGTCCCACATTGGGCTCCCTGCCCGGCGGGAAGCCTGATTCTCCCTCTCTCACTCCCCTTGCTTGTGTTCCCTCTCTGGCTGTGTTTCTCTCTGTCAAATAAATAAAATATTTTAAAAAATTAATATTGTGATGTCAGTGTCAATCTACATGAATTTTAACACAAAAATATTAAATGTGGCACAAAGAATAATATAATTAATAAGGTCAATCTAATAAATGTATATCAATTACTGAAGTAGAGAATATGCTTTCCTTTTCAAATGTCCAATAGGACATCCGTAGACAACTGAGTGGGTTTTAGGACTTGATCAATAAGGTAGATCTGAATGATACACACACACTTGGGCCAAAGGCAGAAAACATTAATCAATACAATTTTACATACATGATATCTAGAACTGAATTTTAAAAATAGACATGCTATAATAAAGAACCAAATAAAAACAAAAAAACAAATACTTATAGATCTAAAGATGATTGAGATATTGGAGTTATTAGACATGGGCTATAAAAAACTATGATTAATGTATTTGAAGATGGATGAAAAGTGAAGAAGTCTACCATAGAATTGGAATTTACATAGAAAAATCTAAGTAAAATTATGGAAATTAAAAATACTATAATTGAAATGAAGAATTCAATTGATGGATTCAAAATCAGATTAGACATGGTAGAAATTAGGATTGCTATTCATTTGAGGTGGAAAATACTTAAATATGACAAATGAAGAAAGTCTCTGGAGTCCCAGAAGTAGAGATTACGAGGCAGAAGCAATAAAGAATGAAGCCAAGGGACACTGGGTAGCTCAGTCAGGTAAGCAACCGATTTAAGGGTCCTGAAATCAAGTTTCAGGCCAGACTAAGACACTCAGTGCAGAGCCTGCTTGAGATCTCTCTCTCCTTCTGATCCTCCTCCTCCTCTCTCTCTCTCTCTCTCTCTGTCTTAAAAAAAAAAAAAAAAAAAAAAAAAAGAGGAGAGCCAGGAATTTTCCAAAATTGATGTAAGACATCAAGACAAAATTTCAAAGAAATTTTTTTTCTTCAAGAAGCAAAAACAACAACAAAAAAGGAAGGAAGAAAGAAAAAGGAAAAAAAAAAAAAACACCATCACTAGCCATAAGCTTTTGAGAGATGAAAGTCATGCCTGCAAGGAGGCACAAAGGAAATACTGAGATGCTGTTTATATTCTATCTCTTGACCCAGATGGTGGTTATACAGGTATTTTCACCATGTTAAAAAAAATAATAAAGTTCAAGATTTGTGCTTTAAAAAAAAGATCTATTATTTATTTGAGAAAGGGCAAGGAGGGGCAGAGAGAAGAGAGAGAGAGACAATCTCAAGCAAACTCCTCGCTGAAAACTAAGTCACATGCTGGGTTGATCTCACCACCATCTGATTCTAGTCAGATCATGACCTGAATCAAAATTAAAAGCCAGATGCTTAACTGACTGTGCAATCCAAGTGACTCTAAGATCTGTGCATTTTACAGTATGTATGCCCAATTTAAAAGTTTTAAGCTTAAAAGATAAATTTTTGTTTCTTGTTAGGCAAGCTACTGCTCTCTCTACACTGTGTATTTTTTTTTAAAGATTTTATTTATTTGACAGAGAGAAACACAGCTAGAGGGGGAACACAAGCAGGGGGAGTGAGAGAGGGAGAAGCAGGCTTCCCGGTGGGGCTCGATCCCGGGTCTCCAGGATCATGACCTGAGCTGAAGGCAGTCGCTTAACCAACTGAGCCACTCAGGCGCCCCTCTACAATGTGTCTTGATTGCCATTGAACCTCATAAAAGGAGGGAAAATGGGTAACACTTTAGAAGAAACAGGACCTGAAAAATAAATTCTGTCCCTTCTTGCTTAGCAGATTTCAGAAGAAAAGGAAAGGAATAGGAGAGAATGAATACAGTACGTATCCTTCTATGCATCCCCTTTAATGGAGCTCAAAGAGGGAATGTCCAGTAAAATATATTAAACTATGTTTAGAGACACCAGGACCACTGGAAAGACTAGATGCTGCTGGAATTCTCTCCCTGTCAAATTTGGGCAGCTTAAAGCCTCTAGGAGAGGATCCCCTCCCATGATTAATGTTAACACAGTGGAGGATAATTGTGCTGCACTGTTGGTGGAAGGTGTCCAGATAAATGACCTGCATGAGACAGCCCTCCAGGCTTCCCGGGCAGGAGATGCAGAAGTTGCTGGGAGCACCAGCAGGGGAGTGGTTATGGAAGCAGCCAGGAGGCAGAGGATGTGTTCCAACAGAGCAAGGGAAGGTCTCCTGTGAGAACAAAGTGGCTGCTGTGTGTTGGGATTCACTCTTCAGGGCACCAGCTTCTGTAGGCGGTACCAGCAGTCACACCCAGGAGTCAGAAAGCATCAGCAGTCTCAGCCATAGCTGAATGTTTACTATTACAACGATCAGAACCCAAATCAGCCACTCCTCAACATAAATTACTGAGTACCTGGGGAATAGGCAGAGAGCTAAGGCCTTCCCCTGTCCCTTCACTGTAAGACAGACTCCAATATGAAAAGGGGGAGGAGGTTGGGTGCAACCATAAAAGACTAAGCATTTCCTTAAGGACCTTATCTGAGACTTCACCTAAGACTGAGCATTACCTAAGACGTACTTTACTTAAGACTGAACAGTTTTAAAGAGCTAAGTCAGTTCTAGCAAAGAATTTAACTTTGAATAGTCTAAATGTTTAAACAGAGACACTGTATGAACTGACACATTAAAAAAGATCAGATTGCATAGAAAATAAAAATAACTGCATATTTTTTGATGCATCAGAACACAGGACACCAATATTTGGTCCCACTACATCAAAGAAACCAATTAAAAACCATTTCATACCTTCTAAAGCAACAAAAATATAAAATAATGATAATTCTAAATGCTGGTAAAGTCATGGTAAGATTGTTGTATTTGTATACTGCTGATAGAATAAATAGAATATAATTTGGCAATAAAAATGCATGAATTACAAGAAGACTCATGAATTATAAGTAAATTTATGGTAATATGTTCTTCCTAAGGAAATGTTTTGTGAAAATCCATCGCAGCATTATTTACAAAATAATAATAATAATAATAATAAAAATAATAAAGAGTAACTAAAATGGCCAATGACAGAAAATAATTTAATAAATTCTGGTGTATCAACTCCATGAAATATTAGATATCCATTGCAATGTATAATTATGAAAAACTGCTTTGGTATATGTAATTACTCAGGGGAAAAACAAAATAAATGGAATGTAATATTATATATTAAGCTTCCAACTATGTATGTATTCCTCACGTATTTGAGTAAAGTCCAGAATAACAATGGAAAAAAATTGTGTCACCATGGAAAGTGAGAACATAAAAGATGACTTATTTTCTTTTTCTAAAAAAGCATTTTTGCAATTCTAGAATTATTTTGCAATTTTACATTCAAAATAAGAACCAGTCACCTCTATTGGAAATCAGACTCTGATTTTATGACTGGGTTCCTCTCATTTGCAAAAACAACAAAGTAAAAAAGTTATGAGCCCTGGAGCCTTATTATTTGGGTTTGATTCTGGGTTTCTCTACTCACTAATCATGAGACCCCCGGCAAGTTCCTTAACCTCTCTTTGCCCCAATTTTTCATCTATACAGCAGGATTATAATAACAACCTAACAGTGTGATAGAGAGGATTAGATAACTTTTATATTAAGACACTTTATATTTTTATATTAAAGCACTTTAGAAAAAGTCTCGGCAATTAGAAAGAATTCTGAGAGAGTTAATTGTTATTGTGTTGTCATTTTGCTTTGCTGGATGATGTGAATAATACATCATGGTTTCTGAACAAAGCATGTGGCAAATGCTAAATGATTCTTGAATTGAATTAGCTTCAGGATCTAATGAGAGTCTCAGTACATCTGTCTTTTTGTTTTGATTCTTTTTGTCTGTTTGCAGCATAGTTAATGTATGTGATCTTTTCTGTTGGTATTGAATGGGTAATTTTAGTAGCAAACAAATTAAGTTATAAAGTTAGAATGTTCTTTCTTCTTAGCAGTGTCTTAAAAGCAAAATAAATACTGAGTCCATGCAGCTGACTGATGATGTTCAGATAAAATGTTCTAAATATCTGCATTTGCCACTTTTCGACATGTGTTGTGGTTGTTGTCCTGATGCAAACAGACCTGGTAGGCATTGCCTTTGTCTACTTCTGCTGCATTTGTCAACTTGTCACAACCAGTGATCTCTGAGTTTCCCACAGGAGTATTTAAGACCATAGTCAATAATTTCATGCTAACCTATGAGATTTTATAGGTTCCTTCACTCTCCAATCATCCTACAATGGTACAGAAATAATATGTAATTTTACCTAAACTAAGATTTTATTCTTTTCTTTTCAAGTACTTATCTTCATAATACAAACTTTGAGATAAAATGAGTATCCTAGAAAACAATTATTTGAATTAAAAATAATCGAAGTAGGGGCATCTATGATGGCTTAGTTGACTGAGCAGCTGGCTCTTGATTTTGGCTCAGGTCATAATCTCAGGGTCATGGGATCGAGCCCTGCAACACGCTCCACGCTCAACAATCTGCATGAGATTCTCTCTCCCTCTGCCCTGTCCCCACTATTGCTCTCTGTCTCTCTTTCTCTTTCTCTCTCTAAAATAAATAAATAAATAAATAAATAAATAAATAAATAAATAAATAAATATTTAAAGAATAATAATAATCAATATATATTCTAGCTTTCCTTTACCTTTCTCTTGATCTCTTCCATTTCCTTTTTTTTCTTAACCATAATTCACCTCTACATTTCTCTCTCTTGCCTTTTTTCCTCATATATGTTCTCTTTTAGAGACTGAGTATTAAGATGGGTGAGTTGTCTGTGTTGATTTTTGCCATTGACACTGGATGAAATGGAACTCCCTCAGCGAAGACTCAGTATTACAAAACACCCCAATCTTTAAATGGCAAGTTATATTTCTCATTCATGGTCATAGTCCATCCTGGTCTGGCTGAGGCTCTGCCTCATGTCATCCTCAGTCTGGGAAACAGGCTGATACAGCAGCCATTGTTGGGAGTCAGCATATCAGGGAGGAAGACTGAGAGACAAGTCACAGATCAGCTTTCAAAACTGTCTTCTGGAAATGACCAATTTTCTTTCTTTTACATTCTTCTTATTCAAGAAAAATAGTGTTTTGCGATGATAAATCTATAGCTCCTTCAGACATCTAGAAAAAAAACACCTATTTTCTATTCTTCATGGAAAAAGACGAGTACCAAGGTATGTTTGTATGTTGGTTGGTTTGTTTATGTGGTGGATTTGATGTAGGTTGGTTATATTTGATTGAGGTAATGCCCCAAACTTAGCAAACCATGAAATAATGAAAGGTGTGGTAAGAGATCTTTCTCTGAGAAGTCATATGTATTTACTTACCTAAGGGAGCTAAATCAAGTCTAAAGGAAAATTTAGATCTTCTTTTCCATTACATGGTCTTTGGGATTAAAGTAATAAAAATTATCCAACCTGTTTGTTCTGATTTATCTGCTTTAGAATTTTCCAGGAAGTGGTGAAATTGTTGGGATCAGCATTGAAAACTACTGAAATATATTTTGCATTCAGGTAGTTTCCTCCAGTAGTCTGATTTTGAGCATGCCCATGTTTGTTTTGTTTCTGAGATGAAAAGCGAGCCTGACTCCACATATAAATAAAGAAAACAGTTATTATCTAACTGACAAATTATTAATTATTGGTTTATAGTGTCTCTATTGGAGCATTCTAAACTGAGGGTATATTGTTTAAGTACTACCATTTATTCATTTCTACTTTCACCTCACTTTTACAACTTTTTCCATGCCTGTAAGAACACTCTTCCCCAAAGATCTCAAATAAGTACTTGAATAAAACTACAATATAAGCATAGCTATAAAGAATGCATTTAATTTCAAGGGCTGCTATAAAGAATTTTACAAATGGCATGACAGGGTCCTTTTATTGTCCCCGATTTCATTACAGAGCCTTCCTAACAGCCCTCGGGAGAGCAAAGGTAGGATAGTGTCAATCCTTTTTATCAATTCGCTTGGTTACAAAAGAAGAACATTATCCTGACATTATGGGTATTGTTCTAGTTATTCACAGTGTCCCCATTGTAACTTTCCCTGAACTATAGTGCTGAACACAGATGCAGTTTTGGAAGAACTTGCAAGTATTGTTGGCATTAATGGGATAAACTCAAATTTTGTCCAAGTAAGCTGAAAAGCAAACAACTCATTAGCTAAAAAACAAATGTCCCAGAATCAGCACTGGTACCCAAACAAGTTAAGTGGTAAAAGAGAAGTTTTGCTTCTCCTTTTCTTTTTTTTTTTTTTTCCTTTTTTTTTTTTT
>PITA01016560.1:0-46187 GCA_004023965.1 Spilogale gracilis
AAGGGGAAGGGGTCAAAGGGGAGGGGGGGGAAGGAGAGTGACAAAGAGATTATTTCACTGATAACGGGGCCTGATGCCTGGCTCCATCTCAGGTTTCTGAGATTATGACCTAGGCGGACATCAAGAGTGGGATTAATTTCCCAAGCCATCCAGCGGCCTCTAGATGGAAACATTTTCAAAGTCATGACTAGGGGGATGGTGCCACTGGCATGTAACTGGTAGATGACAGGGATGCTGCAAAACATCCTATAGTGCACAGTACAGGCTCCACAATAAATTATCCAGCCCCAAGTGTCAGTGCTGAGGTTGAGATACCCTAGGTTAGATAAAGAATATTACACCCATGAAATAAATTGTTTTTCTGGGGCACTTGGGTGGCTCAGTTGGTTAAGTGACTGCCTTTGGCTCAGGTCATGATCCTGGAGTCCTAGGGTCGAGCCCCGCATTGGGCTCTCTGCTCAGTGGGAAGCCTGCTTCTCCCTCTCTCACTCCCCCTGCTTGTGTTCCCTCTCTAACTATGTTTCTCTCTGTCAAATAAATAAAATCTTTAAAAAAATTATTTTTCAGCCATAATAATGATGATGTAGATCTGTATTTATTGGTTGCGAAAGATAAATCACTGAGTGGCAAAATCCATATTACAAAAGTAAAATGAATGGTAAAGTCCTATTTTGGAAAGCAAATAAAAAACTATTCTTAACAGCAAGTTTAAAAGGTTGCAAAATGCTGAGCCATATGCTCTGGATTCCAATGTCTTGATTCTTTTTTGCATCTTTCCGTATTTTCTGAAAAAAATTTCCCAGGAAACATGTTAATTCTTTCAAGCAAAAAAACAAGGCATATTCATCTAAAAGCAGTACAGAGCAAAAAGCGTGGAAACATCTGAGATGAACAGTTCTGAATGAATACAGTATCTAAAATTCTTTGTACTGAATTACAGAAGTGAAGAAGAGTGAAGAAGTGAATTATAGAACTGAATAAAGCCATTGGAAATGGGATATGAAGGAACTAAAAAGGAAGAGGGTAGATCAGTGCTGCTCAAAGACTCTGAAGTTCCCTGAGTTAGTGGCAGGGATTGGAACAAAGGGAAGAGCTATAGCAATGGGCTAAATACCTCGACAAAGGTCAACAAGAATGAGAAGAGTAGGTGTCACTAGATTTTGTGATCTTTTATTTTTTTAATTTTATTTATTTGAGACAGAGAGAGCAAGCATGAGTGGGGGTCAGAGGGAGAGAGAGAAGCAGACTCCCCACTGAGCAGGAAGCCCTATGAAGGGCTCCATCCCAGGACCTCAGGATCATGACCTGAACTAAAAACAGAGGCTTAACCGACTGAGCCACCCAGGGGCCCCGATTTTGTAATCTTTTTTTCAAAGAAATTTTTGGGGTGCCTGGGTGGCTCAGTGGGTTAAAGCCTCTGCCTTCGGCTCAGGTCATGATCTCAGGGTCCTGGGATCAAGGGGTGCATTGGGCTCTCTGCTCAGTGGGGAGCCTGCTTCCTCCTCTCTTTCTGCCTGCCTCTCTGACTACTTGTGATCTCTCTCTCTCTGCCAAATAAATAGATAAAATCTTTTTTTTAAAAAAAGAAATTTTTATTTGTTTGTTTGTTAAGATTTTATTTATTTATTTGACAGAGAGAAACACAGCTAGAGAGGGAACACAAGCACGGGGAGTGAGAGAGGGAGAAGCAGGCTTCCACAGATCAGGGAGCCGGATATGGGGCTCGATGACGCTTAATGACTGAGCCATCCAGGTGCCCCAGTTTTGTAATCTTTAAGCTTTCTTTTTTCTTCTTCTAAACGTGTCACAAGAAAATATGAACAACATAAAAGAAATTTCTGAAACCTACAGTTCTACTTGCCCAGAAATGACCATTCTTAAAACAAATTTAGGTATCAATTGGTTCTCTAGCATTTCATAGTTGTTTCTATTTCACTATTATATACAGAATACTCATAATCATTCTTAGAGATAAATCTTTGAGCACGACCCTATCTTTTTGGATCAATACTTAGATAAGCAATTCCTAGGTAAAAGAGCATGTACATTTTTAAGATTTTAAATACTTTAAATAGTACCAAGTTGTACTTCTATAAAATGTCAAAGTATAATTTTAAGATGTTATAAAATAATTCTCATACAAATACAGTTAAACACAGGTCAAGTTTTTAACTATTGAGAAAATCAGCAGAAAACAAAACCAATTTAAAGAAAGATGAGAGAAATAATGTGTATACATAAGTCTAAGAAAATACTGAAGTCATTCTACATTATTGCTAAATTAGATATAAACCTGATTAATGTCCTGCAGAACATTAAACTATGACCTTTGGTGCTATCTTCTTTACAGCACAGGAATTATGAGCATCTTACCAATTTTCCACAAGTTAACAACAAAATTTCTTTTTTTTTAGGCTTATGCCTATTAAAGAAATTGAATCAATAATAAATAACCCTCCCAAACAGAAAGTGTCAGGCCCCAGTGGTTTTACTGGCAAATTCTACAAACTCTTCAGAGGATAGAACCAGAGGGAACACTTCCTAACTCATTCTATGAGGTCAGCATTACCTTAATACTAAAACCAGATAAAGACATAAGAAAACTATAGACCAATATCTGTAATGAATATAGATGCAAAAATCCTTAACAAAATATTAGTAAATCAAACCCAAAATATAAAAAGAATTCTGTATCATAACCAAGTAGGCTTTATCCTAGGTATGCAAACTAGTTGACCATTCAAGAATGAATTAATGTAATCATCACATTCATAGACTAAAAAAAGAAAAGCCATATGATCATATCAATAGATGCAGAAAAAACATTTGACAAAATTCAACAACAATTCCTAGTAAACTAGGAATAGAGGGGAATTTTCTCAACTTGATAAAGACTATCTAAAAAAACATATAACTCACATCATATTTAATGGTGAGAAACTCAAAGCTTTTCCATTAAGATCAAGAACAAGGCAAGGATGTCCCCTCCCACTACACATTTGCAGTTGTTTTTTACTGGTAGTCCTTCCTAATACAATAAGGGGGAAAAAAAGCAACGGCATACAACTGGAAAGGAGATACAAAACTGTCTTTGTTCACAGGTGATATGATTGTATAGAAAATCCAAAAAAATTGACAAAGGAATTCCTGGAACCAATAAGTGATTATAGCAAGACTGCTGGATACACAGTTAATATTGCAAAAGTCAAATACTTTCCTATATACTAACAATGAATAAGTGGAATCTGAAATTAAAAACATAATAGCATTTACATCAGCACCCCCCAAAATGAAATACTTAGGTATAAAACAAACAAAATATGTAACAGATCTATATGAGAAATACCACAAAAACTCTGATAAATGATATCAAAGAGGTAAAACAAATGGAGAGATACTCCATGTTTGTGGATAGGAAGACTCAATATTGTCAAGATGTCAGTTCTTCCCAACTTGCTCTATAGATTCAATGCAATCCCAATCAAAATCCCAACTAGTTATTTTGTTGGTATTAACAATCTGATTTTAAAGTTTATATGGAGGGGCACCTGGGTGGCTCAGTCGGTTAAGCATCTGCCTTCAGCAGCTTGGGTCCTGATCCCAAGTCCTGGGATCAAGTCCCACGTAGGGCTCCCTGCTCAGGGGGGAGTCTGCTTCTCCCCCTGCCTGCTGATCCCCTTGCTTGTACTATGTCTCTTTGTCTCTCTCTGACAAATAAGTAAAATCTTAAAAAAAAATTTGTATGGAAAGGCAAAATCCCCAGAATAGTTAACACAATGTTGAAAGAAAAGAACATTAAAAAAATAAAATAAAATAAAATAAAATAAAATAAAATAAAATAAAAAGAAAGAGAAGAACAAAGTTGGAGGACTGATGCCATCCAACTTCAAGACTTACTCTAAAGCTAACAAGCTACAGTTATCAAAGTAGTATGGTACTGGTAAAAGAAGAGATAAATAGGTCAATGGAACAGAATAGAGAGTCCAGAAATAGACCTCCATAAATACAGCCAACTGATCTTTGATAAAGGAGCAAAAGAAATACAATGGAGCAAAATAATCTATTTAATAAATGGTACTGGAACAACTGGACATTCATAGGCAAAAAACATGGATCTAGATGCTGACCTTATACCTTCACAAAATATCCATTCAAAATGGGTCATACACTTAATGCAACACTTACAATGCTATAAAACTTGAAGATAACATAGAAGAAAGCCTAGATGATCTTGGGTATGGTGATGCCTTTTGAGATATAAGACCAAAGACAAGAATCATGAAAAAAAATTGATAAGGCAGACTTCATTAAAATGGAAAATTTCTGTTTGTCAAAAAGACAACATCAAGAGAATTAGAAGACAGGCCACAGGTTGAAAGAAATTATTGGCAAATGCACATTCAATAAAGGACTGTTATCCAAAATATACAAAGAACACCTAAGACTCAACAATAAGAAAATAACTTGATTGGAAAATGGGCCAAAGACCTTAAAAGATCCTTCTCTAAAGAAGATATACATATGCCAAATAAGTGTATGAAATGATGCTCCCCATCATATGCTTTAATTAACATTAGAATTGCAATAAGATACCACTATGCACCTATCGGAATAGCCAAAATCTGAAACCGAAAACACCAAATGCTGGTGAAGATATGGAACAACAGAAACTCTAGTACATTGCTGGTGGGAATGTAAAATGATACAGCCACTTTGGAAGACAGTTTAATGATTTCTTACAAAACCAAGCAAATTCTTTCCATCCAATCCATGGTATTTACCCAAATGAGACTTTAAAAAGTATGCCCACACAAAAACATGCACAAGGATGTCTATCCAAGTTTTATTCATAATTGCCAAAAGTTGAAAGCAACTAAGACATTCTTCAGTAGACTGTGGTACAATCCAGCAATGGTATATTATTCACTGCCAAGAAGAAATGAGCTATCAAACCACGATAAGGTATGGATGAACCTGAAGAGCCTATTACTAAAGAGAAAGAAACCAATCTGAAAAGACTAAATACTATATGAGTTCTGGAAAAGGTGACACCATGGAGACAATCACAAGATCAGGAGTTGTCAAGGTGGACAGGTTGTGAATGGGCAGGTTGTGAATGGGCAACCTGGACACAAAGGACTCTTAGGGCAGTGACGATGATGTCACTTAGGGCAGTGACGATAATGTCACTTAGGGCAGTGACTCTTAGGGCAGTGACAATAATGTCAGAATACATTTGACCAAATTCATAGGATGTACAACAGTAAGAGTGAACTCCAAGATAAAGTGGGGACTTTGGGTGATTACATCGGTCAACATAGGTTCATACTCCATGAAAAATGTACCATTCTAGGGGCGCCTAGGTGGCTCAGAGGGTTGGATCTCTGCCTTTGGCTCAGGTCATGATCCCAGGGTCCTGGGATCAAGCCCCACATCGGGCTCTCTGCTCAGCAGGGAGCCTACTTCCTCCCCTCTCTCCCTGCCTCTCTGCCTACCTGTGATCTCTCTCTCTGTCAAATAAATAAAATCTTAAAAAAAAAAAGTACCATTCTAGCAAGTGATGCTAATAAGACAAGAGGCTATACAGGTGTAGCAGCAGGAGTCCAAGGGTCTCCTGCTCTCAGGAAGGAGAGCATTCCTGTGAGAACCTTCACAAGTCTAAATGGCATAAAGCACACAAACAATTCTCATTCACTTATACCAAAGATTTTTTGGGCATTCCCAGATCCCACACAAATAACCTCTTTTAGGCTTTTCTGATATCTCAGGACACATCTTGTTACCAGATACACAACATAAAAAGATAAAGCACAGACACTCACAAGGTTGCAAGCCACGTCGGCTTGATGCCGAGCGGCTGAGTGTAGCGAGTTGGGGCACCACTCTTGCTGCTTGGGGTGCACACTGCCTCTATGCTGGCTTGTTGCAAGGCAAACACTGAAGACTAATTTTGCTTTTCATCTTTTTCTGGAAAAGTAAAAATCAGAAATGGATACTAATATAGGTCTTTTGGAAAAGCAAAGTGGATAATACGAACTTTTGAAAAGCAGGAGATACCTGTGTATGGGAAATCTCTGTATCTCCTCAATTTTTTTGTCAACTGAAAATTGCTCTAATAAATTGCCTTTAAAAAAGACAAATTTTCTTGAAATTTCACATGTAAAATGATGTCTTATACTAACGTCATTCACTGATTCTTTCCACTGCCTGCCACTTCCTATATACTTAAGAGGGGTTAGTGTTTATGCTAAGTCTGACGCTTCGGGTACCTCTCTCAGCATCATACCCACCTCTTGCAAACACCCCAAATCAGATATGTCCCTCCACCCAAGCTGGATTTGTTATTATTTGATAAACACAACAACAAGAAAGTGATTTTACAGTGTTGCAGAATAGAAAGATGATAATATTTAGCAAAGGATATGGAAGTCATTAGTGAAAATCTAGATGGTTTCTATGAAGGTCCAAGATTTGATCCTTCCCCTTAGCTACCAAGGAGTGATAGCCAAACAGTGGGACCCAGAAATTTAAAGAACACAGCTTAACTCAAGCATTCTGTTTAAAACAAGAACTCTATAATCTGTGCTGTACCTTTTTGTTTTGTTTTGTTTTGTTTTATTCCTTCCTTTAGAACTGTACATCTTTTTCATAAGCATTTCTCTAGAGATGGTGATTGTGTTTTCTATTTGCTATGGAAACTATATATCAAAATCCAAGCAAAGTAGTTCTTGCATCTTGGATGTGCAACTGTAAATATGTTAGCATTCCTTTGGGAGATTCATAAAGAATTTATGATAAAGTTTGGAATCCTAGAACTCTCTCTTTTAAGATTTTATTTATTTATTTAGAGAGAGAGGGAGAGCACAAGCAGAGGGAGAGGCAGAGAGGGAGAGGGAAAGGGAAAGAATCTCAAGCAAACTCCCCACTGAGCACATAGCCCAAGTCAGGGCTTGATCTCATCACCCTGAGCTGAAACCAAGAGTAGGACACTTAACCGACCAAACCACCCAGGTACCCCTGAATCCTAGAATTCTTGATGGCATACAGAAAAAAATAAAAGGACTGGGATGCCTGGGTGGCTCAGCTGGGTAAGTATCTGCCTTCTGCTCAGGTCATGATCCCAAGGTCTTGGTATCTGCTTCTCCCTCTCCTTCTTCCCCTCCTCCTGCTTGTGCTGTCTCTCTCTCTTATCTAACTAAATAAATAAACAAAAAATAAAATAAAATAAAAGGACTGAAAAACGCCATTTACGTTATAACAAACATTGCACACCTATGAAGACATCCAGCATTACCATTCTTTCCATGGTCCCTCTTCAGTACTATGTCACTGTGGGAGTAGACCTCCTTGTGGCTCTGCCCCACTCTGAATTTTCATTCATTCACTCACTCATTTCTTTATCAAGTATTTATTATTCTGTGCCAGGCACTGGGATATTGCCTAGGGATTACAATTGTGAACAAGACAGGCCAAATCCTTGCCCTCATGTAGCTTATATTCTACAAGGGCCTGAATTCTCCAATGTTCTCAGAAACATGTGCTCTTTTTTGGGAGCTGGCTTGACATTCCTTTCTGCGTCTTACATCTTATCCTTAATGGCATGTATCACATTCTACAATGCACAGCATGACCTTCTTTGCTCAATATTTTCCCTATCTACTAAGAGTGAAGCGCAATTACACTTTAATCAGATCAAAGTTTGACTCAACACTCCAGTAGGTCCTAACACAACACTTGAGAACCACTGTCAGGAAAAACCTAAACAAGTATGAAGTTTAATCTGGTCCATAAAGATACCTCTAGAGTGAGTGAAGCATCATGTTATAATTTTTTGTCTTCCCCATGGCATCTAGGTCAGTGCTCAGTACATGCCTGCTGATTTATAAATGTCATTTTAGGAAGGATAGAACATCGGTATACATATGTAAGAAGCAACACAGTGAATTGCTAGAAACTGTGTCTGCGGAACCAGATTACCAAGTTTAAACCCTAGCTCTGTCACTTACTATGTGGCCTTAGCATGTCACTTAATCTCTATTTTCACATCCTTATCTATAAAATGGGGCTAATGGCATCATCTTACAGAGTGATAGAGACCTTAAGGGTTGCATATATCAAATGAGTTTATAATCAAATGATATATTTGCATATATCAAATGAGCTTATAATCAACAGTGGCATATTGAAAATGCTTCATAAGCTCCAAACTAAAACTACTGCTATTATTTTACCACCTAGTGAAAATGAACAAAACAGAAAGGAATAAGGTCTAATATATGTTTCTGTTTCTCTTTTATTTTTACATGCTAGCATCTTCCAATATGCTTGCAACAGTGGAATAGATCTTTACCAATTGTGATTAATTTACTGTCAGGGAGCAATTGTTAGGACAATGACTTTTTCTCTTCAAAGCATGGTTTTTGAGTATAAAATTAATTCTTTTCCTGCTATACTTTATATATATATGATAGATTTGAAAGAAAGCTTTCTGGGCCTAATAGGGCAAATTCCAAAGCAAAGATAGTAGCATTTAGCACCATTTAATCCAGTCATTAACTTATGTTGGTATCGAACTGTCTGATGTAAGAGCAGATGATGAACATACTCTTGTCTCTTTAGGAAATGGCGTAATGGCTGAATTCTATTTTCTTCTCTACTTTGTATTAAATGTTGACAAATAGCTATCTTTTGGCTCATTTAAAAAAAACAAACAACAAAACCTGCAGGACGCCTGGGTAGCTCAGTTGGTTAAGCAACTGTCTTTGGCTCAGGTCATGATTCTGGGGTCCCAGGATTGAGTCCCACATCAGGCTCCCTGCTCTACAAGGAGTTTGCTTCCCGCTCTGACCCTTCCCCCCATGCTCTCTCTCAAAGAAATAAACAAAATCTTAAAAAACAAACAAACAAACAAAATCTCTACATTTGGGAAACAAACCCTCTGACATGTTAATATCCCAAACCTGCCTCGAAAAGGGGTGGGGGTGGGGAGAAAGAAAAAAGATGTACATACATTAGAATGACAAAGAGACTATTTGAATATAGTTGAAACTTGCAAGTTTCACCAGGTAGAGGTGGCTTTTAAAAGGCTGAGAAGTAGGGTGTCTGGGTGGCTCAGTTGGTTAATAAGCCACTGCCTTCAGCTCAGGTCATGATCCTGGAGTCCCGGGATTGAGTCCCACTTTGGCCTCCCAGCTCCGCGGGGAGTCTGCTTCTCCCTCTGACCTTCTCCCCTCTCATGCTCGCTCTCTCTCACTCTCTCTCTCTCCCAAATAAATAAAATCTTAAAAAAAAAAAAAAGCTGAGAAGTGATATGGAGGCTGCTGTTAGACGACAGGCTTGAGCAATGGAAACTTGATCGAGGCCCAAAGTTGACCCCGAGCCCCAGACTTAATACAGGTGATCCACCTCAAAACACCCCGAGGCCCTAACTAACCAATGGGCTACTTATAAGCAGGCACAGTCACCAGAAAAGGAGAATTCCACACGCCACCAAACCTCCGCACCTTCTCTCTTTAAATACAGCCCCCATCCACTGCCTCCTTGCAGGCAGCCTCTCTCTCCCGGTCCTGCCCTCTGCTCCCTCCCTGGTGGTGGATCCTAGATGCTTCTCCTTTGCCCTGCATCTGGAGAATCCTCTCTCCGCCCACTCCAGGAGCTCCCACCCGGCATTTGGGGGCCCTCATCCAATCAGGAAACACCGCCTTTTGACCCTACCACCTAATCATTTACTTTTCAGTTGATTCTTTGGAAAACAGCCTAAATCTTGTCCATTCAATAATGGACTCCACAAAATCAAATTATAAATATGTTTAGACAACACTCAAAGCAAATTCTCTTGTCTTCTAATGCTTTAATTGGTTCATTCAGTCAGGATGCTGGTGCTCCAGGGTTTCTTTCCTTCCTCGGTGCCCGCGGTTCTTGGTCACGCCGCCTGCTCAGAAGAAAGGAGAGGCCGACCAGACAGAGTGGTGGGCCAAGCACGGTGACAGTGCTAAGCTTCCAAGAAGGGATGGAACCAGAGGGTTTATGGGGTCTTTGGGGGCTGTTTTAATCTGCCTTGTGCCTGTCATCCAATCAAGTCTTTGTCATCTGTCTAGGTATCGCTTTGGGAAAGGCTGGAGGGCTCCGTCCAGGAGCATTTAAAATCCCTTTAAGGGTGGTTTCCTCTTGGGGCGGGGGCCCCTTGTCGCTGCCCACCTGCCTTCCAACTGTACTTCATCACCAGTAATTATTTACTGAGCATTTACTAATATGCTAAGAAGCACTGGGAATGCCATGATTGACAGAAGAAAGTCTTCACCTTAATAGAGTTCATATTCTATGGGGGAAGACTCCAACAGCCACTCAATGCCCATGCTGATGTGTGTTCCAAACAGGAAAGTGCAGATATTATGACCCAGACTAACACCTGCTAACTGGGTAAGGGTGGGCATCAGTGGAGGTTGGAGAAGGCTTCTTGAAGTTGTGTCTAAGTTGAAGCCTGAAAGAAGAAGATATAGAGGACCCAGGCAGAGACAATTGTATGCTTCATTTTGCATGCTCATGTAATTTTTATTACATTTCTTCAGACACATAAGAAACAATATTGAGATAATGATAAGCTGTTTTGTTTTGGGAGGCAAATTATGCTGGGAGACTGAGTTTGTCTTTGCCGGCAATTAACACAGGCTTGCCTCAGGAATCTCACAAGCTGAGAGGATACGGGTTAAGGTCTCCCAATAAGGTAATAAAGAAATAGCATACCCCAAACCAGTGATAGTTAATCACATAATTCCAGGCAATGTGAAAAGAAAGGAATAAAGTCCAAATGTAGTTGAGGTTTGCCTTCATATGAGTTGGTACTCAGGCTACTGGACTGCCTTCCACGCTGCTGGAAAAGAGTCACCTTTACCAGGTAGAAACTAATTGCCCCCAAGGTCTTTGGAGAGCTATGTAGGTCAGCTACACAAATGCCTTTTCTGAACCAAACATTTTTGACCAGTCCACACAAACTCTTAGTATTTGTACTCAAAATGTCCCCTGGCTACTGTTGCTTCTTTGTGTGCTTTTACTGATAATCTCTCAGTGGGCCCCAGAGTTCCTAAAACCTTTGAAAATTCCTGAGTGTTGAGAGTTTAAAGGTGTTTCTTGTTATGTTAATTAGGTGGTTTTTTGGGGATACCACACCTAAGGAGGGGGCTAGTTGCCAGGAGAACCAAACAGGTGATTAGAAAGTTGGAACTTTCATCAACAGAAAAAAGAGTCTCTTCAACAAATGGTGTTGGGAAAATTGGATAGCCACATGCAGAAGAATGGAACTGGACCATTTTTTTTTTTACACCATACATAAAAATAAATTCAAAACGTCTGAAAGACCTAAATGTGTGGGGCGCCTGGGTGGGTCAGTCAGTTAAGCATCTGTGTTTGGCTCAGGTCATGATCCTGGGGTCCTGGGAACATAGCCTGCATTGGGCTCCCGGCTCAGTGGGGAGTCTGACTCTCCCTCTCCATCTAACTTTTTCCCAGCCCATGCTCTCTCTCCCTCTCTCTCATTACCTCTCTCTCTTTCTGAAAGAAAGAAAGAAAGAAAGAAAGAAAGAAAGAAAGAAAGAAGGAAAGAAAGAAAGACAAAGAAACAAAGAAAATCTTAAAAAAGAAAAGTCAAGACAAGACAAGACCTAAATGTAAGGCAGAATTCATCAAAATCCTAGAGGAGAACACAGGCTCTTTGATGTTGGCTGCAGCCACTTTTTGCTAGACATGTCTCCAAAGGCAAGGAAAACAGGCAAACATGAACTATTGGGGCTTCATCAAGATAAAAAGCTTTTGCACAAGGAAACAATCGACAAAACAAAACCAGAAAACAGCCTACAGAATGGAAGGAGATATTTGCAAATGTCTTACCAGATAAAGGGCTAGTATCCAAAATCTATAAAGAACTTATTAAACTCAACACTCAAAGAATAATCCAGGCAAGAAATGGGCAGAAGACATGAACAGACATTTCTCCAAAGAAGACATCCAAATGGCCAACAGACACATGAAGAAATGCTCACCATCACTTCACATCAGGGAAAGACACATCAAAACTACAATGAGTTACCAGTCAGAATGGCTAAAATTAATAAGTCAGGAAACAACAGATGTTGGCAAGGATGAGGAAAACCCTCATCCTCTGGGAACTCTCTTAGGTTGCTCTGGGAATGAAAACTGGTACAGCCAATCTGGAAAACAGTATGGGGGAGGGGTCCTCAAAAAGTTAAGAATAGAACTACCCTATGATCCAGCAATTGAGCTACTAGGTATTTATCCAAAATATACAAATGTAATGATCCCAAGGGGCACCTGCACCCCAATGTTTATAGCAGCAGTGTCCACAATAACCAAACTATGGAAGGGGCCCAGATGTCCATTGACAGATGAATGGATAAAGAAGATGTGGTATATATATAAAATGGAATATTATTCAGCCATCAAAAAAATCTTACCATTTGTAATGATATGGATGGAACTAGAAGGTATTATGCTAGGTGAAATAAGTCAATCAGAGAAAGCCAATTATCATATGGTTTCACTCACTGTGGAATTTAAGGAACAAAAGAGGGGATCACAGGGGAAAGGAGGGAAAATAAGATGAAATCAGAGAGGGAGACAGACCATAAGAAACTCTTAACTCTAGGGTTGCTGGTGGGGAGAGGAGTGGAAGGACAGGATAAATGGGTGATGGGCATTAAACAGGGCATTTGATGTAATGAGCACTGGTGATAAATCACTGAGCTCTACTTCTGAAACTAATACTATATGTAAATTAATTGAATTTAAATAAAATTAAATTAAATTAAAAAAAATAGAAAGTTAAAACTTTCAGTTCCACTCACTTGGTTAAAGAGAGATGGGGCTTGGATGTTGAATCAATGACCAACGACCAATGATTTAATCAACTGTGTCTGTGTAATGAATGTAAAACCCAAAAGGACGGGGTTTGGAGAGGTTCCAGGTTGGTGAGCACGTGGAGATTCAGGGAGAGAGGCGAGCCTTGAGAACTGCTTTGGGAGAGCCAGTGCAGCAAGGACAGCTCCTTAAAGTAGTTTTTTGGGAGGTCCCAGAAAAACCAGATATGAGATTGTATAGCTGACCTAGGCAAGGCCCTTTCCCTCCTCCACTTAAGAATTATAGGATGCAGTTGGCATAGAAATAACCACTGAAGGCATGAATATGCTACATAATGTTATGTGATATATTTGTGTTATAAATATTGAATTTCAGGAGTGGACATCTTATATTGCCATTTGTAACAGTAAAGCGACCAAGAGAAGGAATGAAAGGTTTGTATGGGGCAGGACAGGCCCCAGAGTACAAGCCCCAGCTCAGAGACCTCGTCACTTCCCTGTTGACTCACGAGGTTGGCCCGGTGCAGCAGCTGGGCCCTCCACTCCTGAGGTCCTGCCAGATCTCCTCCTTCAGATTTTGTGACCCCAGGGCCAGGTATGGTGTGTTTACTCCAGACAAAGATGCCTACTGCTCCTGGAAGTCATCCTCACAGTGCTGGGGGAGGCTCCGAGGCAGGGAGATACCAATGTGGGTTCCAGCTGGTGTTGCAGGCTCCAGGTTGTTCTTGCTTTCTCCTACCTTCCATCTGGACTCTCTGTCCTGCAGATTTCGGGCCCAGCACCAGACGCAGAAACAATAGCCTTACACAGACCATTTAAAGAGCTCCAACAGTGACTCTTTCAAGGTCTAATTCTTAAAAGAAATGCCTCACTCTGTATCACTCCTGGTGGTTCTACTTTTCTGACTGAACTCTGACATAGAGAGTTAAACGTATAGACTTCAAAGTCTTACAACCTGATGGAACCACTTGCAGCTGTTTGACCTTACGCAACTTACTCAACCTCTCTGAGCCTCCTTTCCCATATGTTAAATGGGAACACTAATCCTTTCCTTCCAGAATTGTTGTTAAGATTATAAATAAAAAATCACTTAACAGGGCCTCGCCTTCAACAACATCCTACATTTTTCCTCTTGCCAGGTTGGGGAACATAATGAACATAATCAGCTGGGGGGTCTAGTGAGGGATATGGGTAAGTTAGCAAGAACGTAGTAACTACAATGTGGTAAGTATTCCTACAAGGGGAGGAAAGAACAGTAGAGGACTGGCTTAATTTGGGTGGTGAGTGGGAGGTGGTGTGAGGCACGTCAAGAAAGGATTCCCAGGAGTGCCTGGGTGGCTCAGTTGGTTTAGCAACTGCCTTCGGCTCAGGTCATGATCTCAGAGACCCAGGATCGAGTCCCACATCGGGCTCCCTGCTTGGCAGGAAGCCAGCTTCTTCCTCTCTCACTCCCCCTGCTTGTTATACCTCTCTGGCTGTGTTTCTCTCTGTCAAATTAAAAAAAAAAAATCTTTAAAAAAAATTTAAAAAAGAGAGGATTCCCAGAGGAAGTAGCATTTAGACTGAGACCCAAGGACAAGTAGAAGTCCTTAAGCATTCTGAGAAGAGGGCACTGTGTGTTGCACACCTGGGAGACAACCAAGAGCTGGTGACTGTCATCATTGTTAGAGTTGGTTAGATATGCCCAGTGTTGTCCCTGCCAGTCCCTGGTGGGTCTTGAGTCCAGAGCAGGGGGGGAGGGGGTGGACCCTGGGAAGTGGGTAGAACCCAGAACTGCAAAGCCTTACTGGGAGCCAGGAGGACTAATCAGAAGCCAATTGGCCAGTCCATGAGGTGCCTCTCAACTGAGAGAGAGAATAGAAAGCACTTTTAAGGTTGGCTTCTAGCAAGCAACTATGACTTTCTTTATAAGAGGAAAAGGAGGAAGAGCAGAAAAAAATGAGCCTGATGCCATGCATTACATAATGTGCCAGTGAAGGCCACGGGGAGGGTCATGTGAGGAGAAAGAGGAAGTTGGAGTCCCGTGAGGGGTATTTGCTAAGCTGGAACTTGGCAGAGCCTCTCCTTGACCTATGTGCCCCCCATTGCTACAGCATGGGAGGTTACTCGGCAAGGAGGGGGCAGAAGGCCTTTACACACAAGGGATGAAGAGGGTGTATCTTCCTCAAGTGTCAGTCCTACTGAAAGATTATTTTGGGCAAAAGGCCTATCTTATTTTAAATATGTATCCAACAGATATGGAACAGAATGCAAATATCTTTTTTTTCCTTTTTTTAGGATAAAATATAAGCCTTCAAAGAAATATAATAGTTGGGAACCATTTCCTGCTCTTCGTTGAGATCCCGGTTAGTGAGTCCAAGGTGCCTCTGTTCTGACACTGGGTGTGATTGGGAGGAGAAAGAACCTGACCAGGCACTGGTCAACAAGCACCGGGGTAAGCCCCAGGTGAGGGTCAGGACTGAGCTTACCTTTCCTGGCAGGTTAGTTCTTAGCAGCTCCTGACTCTGGGACTGGGCGGCCCAGTGCAAAATGAAGATGTGAGGTCTTCTATTCAAAGACTGGTAAGAATTTCAAGATGTTGAAGCCAAAAGCCCTGAGCACTGGCATAGGTCCCACATTCACAAAGCTGGTTCCACTTCTCTTCCCTCTACCAAACTCATACCTGGGACACTTCTGAGATGCCAGCTGAAAAGAGAGAGAGGAGGCAGAGAGAGAGAAAGAGGAACCCTCCTCTAGTTTTCCTGTTTATAGCCTTTCACACCTCCCAGGATCTTTGCCTTCTCTGAATGGCTGAGGACAGACAAGGCAAGATTCCACAGAGGTTCGTGTTGTCAGTTAGTCCTTCCTGCTGGTGTCCTTGATGCCGGCCTGTGTTTTCCCATGAAAGTAAGTAGGAAGGCAAACCGTTTGTGGCTACCCATTCACAACTCCCCTGTGCTTCCAGACAGATGCGTCAGGAGAAAAGGAGGCTTGAGCTCTGCTACCTGGACTATGTTGAGGTGTAGTTGCACAAAAGCTGAAGTGGGAAGGCTGAGCATCTTCATCCAAAATTTATAGGTGACTGAACCCAAACTGCTATTTCTCCAGACAATAAGGTCAGTCATAGTTCATAGAGAATGGCTTCCTCTGCAAGTGGTCACTGTGAGATCTAGCCCAGGACACTGACACACACTGTCACCACAGAATATTTGGCTTAATGTTAGGTAAGGAACATAAGGGAGTATGCCTCATGATGGGCCATGAAGAACCTCCTTCAGCAGGTATATCCTTTCTCTTTCCTCTTTAAAGGATCTCCTTATGTGGTCAAAAATCTTACACTTCTCACCTCCCCTCCTTTTTAAAGTTTTGTTTATTGAAGTAATTTCTACACCCAACATGGGGCTCAAACTCTTGACCCCAAGATCAAGAGCCACATGCTCTTCTGACTGAGCCAGCCAGGTGCCTCCCTTCAAGGCCTATTTCAGAAGTCACTATCTTTTCAAATATTTTTTTCTGACAGTCCTAGTCCTATATGTTTTTCTGACATATTTTATAGTGTTTAAGCTGTTTGCTCAGTAACTATTTCACCAAATAGTTATTGAGCAACTACAATGCACCAGATACGCTTGTCTTTCTGTATTTTAAATTCACTCATTACTTCATTTGTTGTCTTGAGTGCCACTATACCCTGAACATTTGTGTCCCTCCAAAAATACAAATGCTGCAAAGCTAAGTCTAAGGTGAAGATATTAAGAGCTGGGGTCTTTGGGAGGGATTTAGGTCCTGAGGGTGGAGCTCTCATGAATGAGGTTAATGCTCTTATAAAACAGACCCCACAATGCTTTGTGGCCCCTTCCACCATAGACAGATACAGCAAGCAGATGGCTGCCTTGGAACCAGGAAGTTCTTACCAAACACCAAATCTGCAGACACCGCATCTTTTTCTCATTCTCTAGAACTGTGAGAAATTTCTGTGTCTAAGTGACCCAGTATTTGGTATTTTGTTATCACAGCTTGAACAGACTAGGGCAAGGGCCTTCTATCTCGGTGTTGGCTTACAATGGGAATCCCAAGAGATTCTGCCCCTGCCCATGTCGTGGTAGCCTCTGGTGATAGGAGAATTCTTCTTTTTTTTTTTTTAATTTTTAAAAATGATTTTATTTATTTCTTTGACAGAGGGAGAGATCACAAGTAGGCAGACAGAGAGGCTCCCTGAGGAGCAGAGAGCCTGATGTGGGTCTCGATCCCAGGACCCTGAGCCAAAGGCAGAGGCTTTAACCCACTGATCCCTGATAGGAGAATTCTTGCTAGCTTTTTGAAGGCAGGAACTCTGTTTGCCTCATCATCACAGCCCCTTCTCTCTACCATCTGCATCGTCAACAAAAATAATTGTTGCATTCAATGGAACAGATGTTATTTTGATAGCACGTTGTGACAAGTGAAAAAAGTCTGTCACAACTCTAGACAAATATTTTGCTAGTTTGAGGACTAGTTTTTATGTGAATGCCTTAAACTACAGAAGTCAATACCATGTGTTTATGGTCGCTTTGTCAGTATTACAACATAGAAATTCATCAGGCGTAAGTTATTCCCAGTCAGGTATTCTATTTTTGTTAGCCTTTTTACAATTGCTTTTATTAGTTATTCCTTCATGATGTCTTTCTTGGAGAGTTACCCCATAAAATTGTTAATGCTGGCTATTTGGCAGCCCTTTTAGGACATCGCAAGATTTATGAGCTATGTAGGTGGCAATGAAAACGTCACAGCATTTTTTTGTGGCATATTTTCTTTGTGTCACATAGTTTAGAAAAAAATAAAAAACCTTTACGAACTTTATATGCTCCTGGGCCAGCACAGCTTTGTGGGGTGTTGCCTAAGCTGAGGAGTATGCATCTCTATTTCTTCAATCCCCTCACTCTGTTCCTGACACTCGTCAAGATTGCCAAAAACCCCCAATGGCCACTTCTCAATGGCTCCTTTGCTGACTTCTCTGCTTAGCCTCTAAGCAGTGGTGTTCTTGACTCCTCATCTCTCCATTAACCGTCTTGTCTTTAGACAATCTCATCCAACCCCATGGTTTAGACTTCCATCTATATGCCAATGACTCCCAAATTTAAACTTTAATCCCTGACCTCTCCTCCATGCTCCAGACTTACATAGCTAAATGCTGACGTGACAATTCTACTTGGATGACTAATAGGCATTTCACACTCAATGTTTTTGGAAGGTGTGAGTCTTCAGTTGCCCCTTACAACCCGTTCCACCAAACTGCCCCTCCCCAGTTTTTCCATCTCAGAAAATGACACTATTATACATTCAGTTACTCAAGAACTCAAACCCACAAATCATCCTTGAGTCCATACTTTCCTTTCCTAAATTCTGTTGACTCTATCGCCAAGTCTATCCTGACTTTGCTGCTGACACCTCTCCAGGTGCCATCCTGACCCAATGTCACCATCATCTCTGTTCTAATTGCCCTCCCTGCTCCCTCTCTGGCATCTAGTCAAGTCACAACCCAAATGCCAGAAGATTGTATCAAAACATAAGCAGGAGATGCTATTCCCCTGCTTGAAACACTTCAGTGGCTTCTAGTCCCACTTAGAAGCAAACCCAAAGACTCCTCCTGGTCTCTAAGACTCCACATACACTGGCACTTGTCTACCTCTCCCCCCGCATCTGCCTCAGTAATCCTACATTCTAGCCACAGTACACTGGAACACATAGATCTACCTCTCACCTTAGGGCCTTTGCATTAACTCTTCCTACATGCCGGACATGTTCTTTTTCTAGACCATTTCATGTCATCCTTCTTATCATTCAGGTCTCAATGTCAATGTCATCTCCTAAGAGAGGCCATCTTTGAGCACTTGACTGTAGCCCCTAGTCCATGTCCTGGCGTTCACCTCTCATCACGTCACCATGTTTTATTTTCATCCGTAGTGGTTATCATTACCAAATATTTCCTTATTATTTGTTCATAGATTTACGTGGGGAACATGCCTAGAATGTAAGTTCCATGAGAATAGGGACCTGACCACCTTGTTCAATGTTGAATGCCCTGGCATGGGCTAAGTCCATCACACATGATGATTGAACAAAGAAATGATTAAGTGTCTTTTACAAAGAGCTAGTCCTGTCCATAGGCTGTTATCTAAATTATGAGACTCAGAGGTATCTCAAACTCGCAGTTGCATAGCCATAATTTCAACTTTCACAGTCACTCTATTGCCACTATCCTGAAATATTGTTATTGTAAAAACAAACAAAAACAATTCCCAAAACAGACAGAATAGAATGCTACCTTGTTAATACATTAATTCATCAAAACATGAGCCTGAGATAGAAAATAGATTATTCTTATTTTGGAAATCATAAGAAGTGGGACCAAGAACAAGTAAATTATAATGGAAGTATGCAAGAGAGTCTCTGAAAAGTTGCCTACTTGGAGGTGCTGCCCAATATGGACAGATAAGAGTGAAAAATTAACTGGCAGGAGGAGCTTGATCCCTGAGAGGCCATAACTGGAAAGAGGGCAAAGAGAGGGTTTGCTGACTACTTTTCATGTGCCAGCATTATTAGGTGACTTAAGGATAGGAGGAAGTAAAACACAGACTTTGGACATCAGTGCCTTTGAGAAAGCTGACTTATGGTGATTCCTGATGAGGAAGGATAATGATGCTTAATAAATAGGCACAAACATTTCAGTTCTCTCATACCCCCAGTTTTCTCTCCTAATATCAGTTTTTATCTCCACAAGCAAAAATCAGTTAGCTTTGGGGCTTATAAAATTCACTAAAACACAAATGTAAATGTAAATGCTACTTTGCTGATTTGAAATGGATTCTGGCAAGAATTCCCAGATAAACATACAAATACATTCTTTGTTCATTTCCATGAACAGCCTTTTTATGACTTTTGATGCCTAGTCTAAATCAGTTACCGTAAGGATTAGTGTTTCTGATAGGTGTTGGCCTTGTAAGACTGGAAAAAAAGGAATCATATTTTCTATAATGTATGAATACACAAGTGATTCATTCTTTGGCTCAGGATGGAAACTTTTTTTTTTTTTTGGCATTCTTGATTCATCGTTCTGCATTAGCTTCACAGATTTTTCTCAATAAGATACAGGCACTGGATAGACTTCATTCACAAGGAAACACCAAGATAAATGGAGTGACTGATATCCAGCAATTTGAAACTTGTAAATATTTATGAGAAAATTATATCTGTCTTTGTGAGGATTTCTGTTTGGAACTTGTTATAACTATTATGTGCCCTAGATTCTCTTTAAGTTGTGGATTCTACTGTTAGTATTGCCATGCTACTTGGCAAAATCGCCATGAAAATTTTGTATAAAATAGCTACATTGAATCTTGAATAAAAGGGAGAATCGGCTTCTTTACTCCTATAACCCTTCTCCCAACTGAGCCTAGAGCATATTTTGGAATCAGTAGCCCAAGTTCTAGATCAGCTAGAAAATTTCTGGGGCCCAGTGCAATATGAAAATATGGGGCCCTGGGCGCCTCGGTGGTATAGTCGGTTCAGTGTCTGCCTTCGGCTCAGGTCGTGATCCTGGAGTCCCGGATGGAGTCCCACAGTGGACTCCCTGCTCAGTGGGGAGTCTTCTTCTGCCTCTCCCTCTGCCCCTCCCCCCTGCTCATGCACTCTCTGTGTGCTCTCTCAAACAAAATCTTAAAAAAGAAAAAAGAAAATATGGGCCCCTTGCTAAAAAATTATTAAGAATTAAAAAAATTTCAAGATGGCAATCCAGCAGTCACACTACTGGGTATTTACTCAAAGAGTATAAAAATCAAAGGGATACATGCACCCCTGTTTATAGCAGCATTATTTACAAAAGCCAATATTTGGAAGCAGCCCAAGTGTCCATTGAGTGATGACTGGATAAAGATGTGCTATATACAGTGGAATATTACTCAGCTACAAAAGAATGAAATTTTGCCATTTGCAATGACATGGCTGGAGCTAGAGAATATAATGCCAGGTGAAATGAGTCAGTCAGAAAAAGACAAATACCAGGGCGCCTGGGTGGTTCAGTTGGTTAAGCGACTGCCTTTGGCTCAGGTCATGGTCCCGGAGACCAGGGATGGAGTCCCACATCGGGCTCCCTGCTCGGCGGGAAGCCTGCTTCTCCCTCTCTCACTTCCCCTGCTTGTTTTCCCTCTCTGGCTGTGTTTCTCTCTGTCAAATAAATAAAATCTTAAAAAAAAAAAAGACAAATACCTATGATTTTACTCATATGTGGAATTTAGGAAACAAAGCAAATGAGCAAAAGGAAAGAGAGAGAAAGAGAGAAACCAAGAAATAGACTCTTAACTATAGAGAACTGATGATAGCAGAGGGGAGGTGGGGGGATAGGTACAACAGGTGATGGGGATTAAGGAGTGCGTTTGTTGTGACGAGCACCAGGTGTCATAAGTGATTGTTGAATCACTATATTGTATACATGAAATGAATATAGCACTGCATGTTAACTAACTGGAATTAAAACTTAAGACACAAAAAGAATATCAAGATGACGACAGCAGAACATTAGGCCCAGCCTGGGGTTTTCTAAGTATGGACCCTTCAGTGACCATATAGGTCTTGAGCCCAGGAAACTCTGAACCTACTGTTCCCTGTGTGCAGCACAGGTAAGAAGAATAATACAGTTTCGGTTCAGCAAGCTAGAACCTATAACAATGAGGGAAGAAAATCAAGTTTACCATCAAAACCATAATTAAGTTTAAGTAATTGTGATGTTCAAGTAAGAAAAAATAGAATTTTAAAACAATTTGCTAGTGTAAGGGTTTCTCCTGACAAGTCTTCTAATTTAAACTTGGAGCTTTAGTAAGAGCTTCAAAATTACTTTGGAGTATTACTTCCAAATATTTACTTGTTCATGAAAATATTTTAATGCTTCCCCTCTAGTCTGCTGCTCCCCAGACCTTGTTGACCATCATAATACTTTGGGACTATTTTTTTTTTTAAAAAAAGCAGATTTATAGGCCCACTGTGGATCTAGGTTGCCAATGAGAAAATATATAGAAAATCAATCAATCAATCAATCAATCCTTTTTTGGCCCACTTATCTTGACTTAAGGAGAGGCTCTGCAACTCAGTATTGGGAACTATCATCCTCAGAAAAAATCAGGAGAGATTTTTTTTTTAAAGATTTTATTTATTTATTTGACAGAGAGAAACACAGCCAGAGAGTGAACACAAGCAGGGGGAGTGAGAGAGGGAGAAGCAGGCTTCCCTCCAAGCAGGGAGCCTGATGTGTGGCTCGATCCCGGGTCTCCAGGATCATGACCTGAGCCGAAGGCAGTCTCCTAACCAACTGAGCCACCCAGGTGCCATCAAAACACAGGAGAGATTCTTAATTTCAGTTTACTGGGTGATCCAGCCCTTCTCAAATAGAGTGCTGTGGGACAGTGGTCAGGAGGACTGGGGTATAAAAGGGTCAGGAGGACAGGAAGAGTTATGAGAAAAAGAATGAAAATATAATCTAAAAATTTGTATTATATATTTTTATTTTAAAAACAACTGTATGAGTTAGAACACGATCATAAGTATACTTAAATAAGTAAACCTTTAAAATGTTAGATTATTTTCAGTATTGTGTCTCATGGTCTTTTTTATAGGTTTTCAAGACTTTTTTAGTTGAGGTAAAGTACGTGTAACATAAAATTTACCATCAAAACCATACTTAAGTACAGTTCAGTAGTGTCAAGTATATTTACATCGTGGTGCAACTAATCTCCAGAACTTTTTCATCTTGCAAAACGGGAACTCTTTACCCATTAAAAATATCTCATTCCCACTCTAGTCCTTGGCAACCTTCATTCTACTTTCTGTTTCAATGAATTTGATTATCCTAGATACCTTATATGAGTGGAATCATAGAGTATTTGTCTTTTTGTGACTGGCTTATTTAACCTAGCACAGTGTCCTCAAAGTTCATCCATGTCATAACATGTGTCTGAATTGCCTTCCTTTTTAAGGCTGAATAATATTCCATCCAATGTACATGCTACATGTTATTTATCCGCTCACCCACTGAGGGATATTTGGGTTGCTAGTCTTTGCTTTATACTTCCAAAAGACCTTACCAAGACATTGCTTCAAAACAAGTACAATGTTTTCCCCACAAAGAATTTTACTGAATAGCATTTCTCCATTGTTATCAATAGCAAATTTGTGGTTTGGCTGCCACATTTAAAAACAAATGAATCAAGCCATCGTTAGCTAAAGTATTGCTACTGTTTGGGAAAGTTAACATCATCTGAGAGTTTCAGGGTCCCCATTAATAAATGCTGTCTAAATGGTGATCTTGATTGGTCTTTGCTGCTCATTTGCCCATGAAAGCTTGGAAGCAGCAGAATTAATAGAAGGTTTTGCAAAGAAGGACTTGATTTTTAAAGACCATTTTTCTTGCCAATGTGACTTCATGGAAAAATGAAGTTTATCAAGTTCATGTAAACTCAGCTAGCACCTTTATATACATGTGGTAGAGTTAAGGAAATCCACGAACCTTCCATAAACATCCCGAATGTGCTGTGTAAGGGAGCTCCTGGCCTTCTAGTCAGTTCCCTTGCTTCCCTTTCCTTCCACCTCATCCTCTTTGATCAGAACTATATGTGCCTTCAGTCCTCTGCGAGGCTTCTGCTCGCTTTGTGTAAAGGAAATAAATAAAAAGAAAAGGTGTGACTCACTACAGGGTAGAAGAACAAGGAAGAATGAGTGAGGAAGTGTCAGATCAGAGATCCACAAGAAGCATGTTAAATACTTAAGATGAACAGACCATCTTAATGTTTCCATTGATAAATGGAACCAAAGAGAGACGGTTGAAGAAAACTGGCAGATGTTTAAAGCATGCAATGGAAAGAAGACAGATAATCAGCTTGTTGCCTCTATTTCTTGAGCTGAGCCACTTTGGACAGAAGTCTAAAAACCAATGTGGAAAGTTGAATTAAAAAAAACCCCAAAACATTAAATGCAGAAACTCCCAGACCTCTGCTCCCCACTCAGCTCCCAGAACTGGACAGTTTTCCAGGCCTTACCCTCGGGTAGGAGGTTGTAAGGCTCTTCTTACAGTCCAATGGAAATACCTAACAATACTAACATGGTGGGGGGTAGAGGATGAGAAGAAGGAGAGTCAGCAAATAATCCACCCATATTACCCTTGACCTAGAGTGAAGATCAAAATTACTAAGCCTCTTTTTTGAACTTCCAGTTTTTAGTCTCCCATTCTTAGTTAGGGGTGTTAGTAAGCAAAGTAGACAAAAGTCCTGTTCTTTAGGGGCTAATCACATTCTAATGAGGGAGCAGAAGACAATGGGTAAAATATTTCATAGTATTTTAGTGAGCAATAAATACTTTGGATAAAACCTGGGGAGAGGGTGGTTATAAGAAGCCATTTCTGGAGAGTATTGCCACAGTTGGTGGCATCTGGCTTGGGAGGGAAATCACAAGCATCTCCTCAGCCTGCCCTGTTCCCCCAGAAGCTCTGCATCTGAACCACTTTCGCTTTCTGAGGCAGACGCCTGTGGCCTTTCTTGTGTTCAGTTCCCTCCATCGGGGCACCGGACTCCTCTCCTCGTTCTGCCTCGCCTTCCCCTTCTGTCAGTATGAGATTTGGGGCTGTGCTTAAAATTAACTTGGGTCAGCCTCTCCTATTTATTTTTATTTGCCTGATCAATGTGAAGAGGAAAGAGCTTCGGGTATTTTCCTCATGCCAAGAAAACCAGCAGTCTTTTATACTGGCTGAGTTCATTCTGCAGGCCTTGGCGGGGTCTTCACTGGTTCATTATCACAGGGCGGGTGAACCAGTGTAACCTTGATGACAGTTTACGACATCAAGTGAGGACACACGATTCACAGCAGCAGCGCTCTAACATTAGGATGCTGTTCTGTGAGACAAACATTCAGTCTCCAGGTAATGACTCAACAGCTGACCTATAAAAACACACCTCTGAGTGTCGCAGGAGTGCTCTTTGCCCTTCTTAGTAAACAAGGAGAAATCTACCTAACTTTCTGATCAGAAGATAAAGAATCCTTACAGACCTACCTTTACTGGGAACAGGTGTTCAAACTTTCTCTAACCTGTATGGTTTCAAGCAGAGGGTAGAAACTATCTTGGTGCTATGCGAAGGGAGAAGAACCTTCTGTCGCAACATGAAGTTTCTTGTTGAGTATCACTGAAATGCCAACGGTCTCAGCTGCCATCTTAAACGAGGGCGAATCCAAATATTTGGAAGTTAAGATTATTTCATTTCATGCTTTATACCTCACCTGGGTCATCGTTCCTCCAGGAAGCCTTCCCTGATTCCCTAAGAAAGGCCCTGCCTATACTCTCCCATCCTATACCCACCACATTGTGATGGCCCTTGCCTATCTCCCAGGTTTGAGTACCCTAGTAGACTGGATACTTCTGAGGGCAGAAACGAAGTTTCTCTTTTTCTCTGTTCAGTCCCCAGGGCCCAATGCAAAGGCTAGCGTCCGCAGGCACAGAATAAACAGTTGTTGAGCACATGATTAAAAATATAAATGAACAACAAACTCAACAGCATAAGAGGGCATTAAAAAGTTCCTGTACCTTAAATCTCAGCCACTGTTCACTACTATTTATTAAGACGTTCATTTGGATTTAAAATAACATTGAAAATGCTCAGTTGAAAAGTCAAATGATGAGCTCTGTTCCGTCACCCTCTCCTTGATGCCTTCTGGCAGCATCTATCAGAGATCCTGCTGGAGTCACCTGCCCTCTCCGAACCCTCCTGCTTTTTTCATGGTGCTTATAGAAACACCTGATGCTGTCTATCATCCGCCTTCCCATTCTATGGGGCCTCCGCGAGAACGGAGATCTCACTTCACTACCACCGTATCGATGCCTAGCATAGGGTAGCAGTAAATGAATAATCCTCTTTAAAACAAATATAAGTACTTAGAGACTAATGTTAGTAGAGAGTAATTGTTGGGGTAAGGATGGAGCTCATGAACGACTTTTTTTTAAAAGAGAACACTGGCTATTCTCCGAAGTCCTGTGCCTTTACCCATTTGACCAAAGCCCATAGGAGGGATGTACCTGATGTGGTGACTCGGCACATCACATGACATAATATTTACCTGTGTTACATGTGGTGTTCTTTACTTGGTTTTTTCCTTCCTTTTCTTTCCCCCTCTAGTTTATTTCATTAAAAAAAAAAAAAAAAGGCCTGGGGCCCCTGGGTGGCTCAGTTGTTAAGTGTCTGCCTTTGGCTTGGGTCATGATCCTAGAGATCCAGGATCAAGCCCCACATCAGGCTCCCTGCTTGGCGGGAAGCCTGCTTCTCCCTCTCTCGCTCCTCCTGCTTGTGTTCCCTCTCTCGCCATGTTTCTCTCTGTCAAATAAATAAAATAAAATCTTAAAAATTTTTTTTCTTCAATTTATAAGATAGGACCTAAGATAGAAAAATTTTAGACTGAGTTTTGATATGAGATTATATAATAATATATTCTTTAGGAGTGAAAAAAGTTACCTCAGAGTAATCATCACTCAGAAGGAAATGGTCACGGCAGAAAGCATTTGCAACAATACACAAAAGAGGAAGTACAAAGACTAACATATGGAGAAGTGTTTAACCTCACTGGAAATAAAAGAATGACATTAAAACAATAGTGAAAACTATTAACCTATCAGAAGAACAAATATTTTAAAAAAATTTGTATTTATTCATTTTTAAAAATGAGATTTCTAGTATGAGTCAGGGTAAGGAAGTGGCCATTCATTCATGTGCAGGAGTGAAAATTGCTCCTACTCTTTTAGAAAATGATTTTGGAACATAGCTTTAAACATGTTTATTAAGGGAATTCTATGAACCTATCCTAAGAGCATCATCTAAAATTTGTAAAACATTTTTTTTCATAAAGGTAGTAATCATAGTATTACTTATATTAGAAAAAAATGGAAGTGAGGTTTAAGCTAAAGACAAATGGACTATAACGTCTGTTAATTGATTGGAACTTATCTGTATTTTTTTTTCTCTGCATGTATATGCATATATTCTTGTGCTTTCAAAATGGGACAATTCTAGTACATTTTTTAGTGACCTATATATGGTCAACACCTTTCCAGGCCAAATACAGTTCTACCACATTATATTTAACATATATTCTGTATCATATATTCTGTATGATCATACTGGCCTATATCTAACCAAATTGCCCATTTTTGATATCTATAAACCAATGTTTTTCAAACTGTAGTACATGATTTTTTTTAAAAAAAGATTTTACTTATTTATTTGACACAGAGAGAGATCACAAGTAGGCAGAGAGGCAGGCAGAGAGAGAGGAGGAAATGGGCTCCCTGCTGAGCAGAGAGCCCAATGTGGGGCTCGATCCCAGGACCCTGAGATCATGACCTGAGCTGAAGGCAGAGGCTTTAACCCACTGAGCCACCCAGGTGCCCTGTAGTTCATGATTCTTAATAGGTCATGAAATAAATTTAGGGGATCATGACTAACAGTCTTATTTATTATACTTTAAATAATATACTTTTATAATATGTTTTGGTAAATAATTGATAGGACAAGTCCTTCCTTAACCACATTCTCCTGTTTTTCTAAATTATATCTGTTATTCTCATAAGTTCAGTCTAAAAAGTTGAGGTTTGAAATTATTTTGAATAGGTCCAAGAAGAATATTATGGAAAATTTCACATTAGATTTCTAAATTAATTTGGGGATTGATACCTTTATAATAATGAATATTTCATCCATAGATAAAGTGCATGTCTTCCTTGATTTATTTTCTTTTATGTCTCTGAGTAAAGTTGTACAGGATTCTTCATATAGGCCCTCATTTCTTGTTAAATTTATTCATCGGTGTTTAATATTTAGTATTTAGTTCTGCTATTGCAAAAATATTTTCATTATTTTTTTTCCAACCGAACACAGCCATCTGTAGGAAAGATACCAGTTTGTTTATACCCTTACTTTGTACCAGAGCATACTGACTTCTAAAAATATTTTCACACTCAAGTTGTGTAAGTGGCATGAGAATGAGAACTCTGAAACGTAACTGAAAATTTGCTCCTTTCCCTCTTCCTTCCTCAATCACATTTTGAGTCATTTTCATCTCATTAAAATAAATAGCTGGCCCGTGAAAACAAGGACATCTGTATCACCAAATCGCTTTCTTGAAAGAGCAGAGTGAATTTCCAAGTAAACATGATTAAATAGCACGTAACAGGACCCACCTGTGGTGGCTTTATCCGTGTCCCCCTTTGTCAGCAGCTGCACATCCTGAAATCATGTTCTCACCCAACAGGAAGAACTTAAAGGGCTCCGTGGATAGTTAAGACCATGCCTGGTTGCTATATATATTAATACTGAGTGCTACTATTATCCTCATTTTCCAAATGAGACAACTAGGCCCAGAGGGGTAAAATCCTTCATTCACTCCTTCCATGAATCGGTCTCGAGCACCCACTATGCACGATGCCCTCCTCTGGCTTCGAGCTACAGGAAATGCTCACACGTTCCCCGCCCTCACCCCTCCACCCCCCGTTACCCTTTAATGGGGCAGAACTGTGGGCTTGACCACCACCTCGCATCATGTGGGGAGAGAAGGGAACACGGGTCCAGAGAAGGTCATCTACCATCTCCTGCGAAGTCTTCAAGCTGGCCTGACCTTGATGACCTGACCACAGCCTAGGCTATGATCTCATTCATTGCACAGGTTCTACACAGGGAGAGAATATTTATCTGCCAGAGACAGCTGATTTTTTTTTTAAACCAGGCTTTGGATACCATATTATGTGTTCACCTTTCCTGACTTTTGCAGCCCACTTACCCAACCCAGAGTTCTTGCCTTCACAGATTGCTAGCTCAAATGCCAATCAAACTAGAGGTACTGGCGACTGATAAATCCAACTGATTTTAGCAGGAACTGAAAATGAGGCTGCTGTCGGATTTTCACATACTAGTAGACCAGGGTGCAGAGAAATAGTTGAGTGCAGTTAAGCAAAAACTTTCAATGTTATTCATAATTATCCTTAAAAATAGGGCTGTGGTTTGAGGGCTGTCACCTGAAGCCACATAGATTAACTTAGGCTTATTAGCATTTTAACAGAGAGCAACTTTTACTTAATAAAATTCCATTTGCCAGCCCGTTATTCCTTCAGTAATGAAACTAAAGCTCTTCTTGCCTTACAAACATGTAGATTTGATAAATATAGCTACTTCCCAACTATCCACAGTGAATCTGCATTTACTATTTTCAGGATTTGTCTAGATTTTAATTTTTTATAAAAATATTTCTATTGTTTAACTCCCTTCAAGTTAAGGAGGTTTTTTTTCTAAATCCACGGTTTACAAAATTTTTGAAAGCTCTCAGTTGCTTTTATTAACACTGTTAGTTTCAATACAGGAAACAAGTATTTTCTCTATTAATTTAGCTTGATATCAGATATTCTCAGTCCCTTTGAAATATGCTTCAAATTTTCAGCTGTAATTAAAAAATAATTTGTGAGTTTCATTGCCGCTGTTATTCCTGTTGGATCTGTGAAAGCTAGGGAGGAAAGAAGAAACCCAAAGGAGGGAACCCCCAGAGGTCGCATAGCCTTTCTATTAGCACTGCTCAGAAGTGTGGTTGGTTTCTCTGAACGCTCAGTAATTAAGAGGTTTGTGTAAATCTGGTGAGCGCACTTGCTATGGAAAACTTTACACGCCTTTTTTTTTTTTTAGTACATCATGTGAAATCCTTGCGAACACAAGGACCTTTTATTTATCGACAAAGGCAACAGTGCTTCTAGACAAGCAGCTCTCTTGTCCTTCTCAAAAATAAGAGAATCTGTTCCATATTTTGGTGCAGAGTAACCAGAATGAAAACTACATATTGTGGGTTACTTCTCCTGTATTTTGTGAATGCTTTCCATCCACCAGTGCAAATTATGTAAACTAGCTTGTGCTTTCTGCAAATGACCTGAAAAACAAATATTCTCAAGTCGTTCGGGGTCAAGCATTGCATTACAGACCACACTGAACAAAGTATTAACTTACCTGCCTTTGGGAATTTGAGATGAAATAAAGGAACTGGTGGAATGCTTTTTCCCTTTATCTGCATTCCTGGATGGGCAATTGTGTATTCATCTCACAACATGAGTTGAATGCCTCTGTGTGCGGGGCTGTGTGCTAGGCACATAAATAAGGCAGAGCCCTGCCCTAGCCCAGCTCATTCTTGTAAGGGAGCCGGGCAGGTCAGTAATTAAAAGGCTGGGAGACATGTGTTCTAATCAGGGATACCTGGCAGGCACAAGGGACTCCCTTAATCCAGAGACCCAGCAAAGGACCAGAAGAGGCAATTCATCCCCAAACAATGTGCTGATTTAAAATCTTTCCTGATTCCAACAACCCCTCACAGCCCATTGTCATTTATTGCCTGTGGACAAGGGTGGCCAAAGGCCATAAATGGGGTATTTTAGGGAGCGTCTCTGATGCAGGCAACTTCTATTTTAAAAGAAGGCTTCCCCCCCACAAAAAAAATAAATAAATAAAAGAAGGCTTCCTGGGGAAGTGCTACCTTCCTGGCCTTCCATCATTTGGTCCAAATCTGAAGATGGAGTCCAGATCCCTGTTTTCAGAGACCATAGAGGGTTCATCAGGAATCTCCAATTAATAGTCATTTATTGAGGGCCAGCTCAGTGTTTTGGTGTTTATGTCACCTGCTCTAAGAGTCCCTCACTAACAGAGACACATTTAGGGCAAGGCTAGTAAAGCTTCCAT
The DNA here is from genome assembly GCA_004023965.1 of Spilogale gracilis. Classification (NCBI taxonomy): domain Eukaryota; kingdom Metazoa; phylum Chordata; class Mammalia; order Carnivora; family Mephitidae; genus Spilogale; species Spilogale gracilis. Next base: position 30,614 of record PITA01016560.1, read on the forward strand.
TTCAGAGCCCCTCACCTGCCACGGCTTTGTCTAAGTCCTTGGTGGGCCCTAGAAATCTATTCACACACTTGTGTGTTTTTGTAAATGTTGCAAATAAAATATCTCAGCAATCATCAGTTAAAATATGTCTACTTTCCTTTTTCACTCTGGTTGTCCCTCCTTCAGCCTTTCCCTTGTCAGGTGATATTGGAGAGGCTGTGGGCATTGTGGGGAGCTGCCTAAGGGGAAGCCAATTTACTGTCCTGGAAACTCTCATTCCTCCTGGCCAATCACCTGTCATGGTCACATGTGGGCAGCTCACTAAGGACAAGTCCCACGATGCCTAGCAACCCCCAGGTGAGGCTAGCAGGGGACAAGAGTGAGTTTAAAATGTGTGGTGTCTGAAGCTAGCCGGGGTACATCTTTCCAAAGCTCACAGCTCATCTAGGAGAGGCACTTAACAGAGGCTTCTCCAAACTTGACAATAATCCTAAACAGTCACACGATTTTGACAAATAATGAGTTCCGAAGCTCAAAGAAACTTAAAAAAACAACAGTAACAATAAAACAGTAACAACAAAAAATGCGGTTGTTTTGGTCATTTTAGGGGAAAGATCAAAATATCTTTATTCTCTTAAAAGATGGTATGTTACCAAACCCTTGAGGATGACATCAAAAACATATAGTCGAAATATGTAGGAAAAAGTATTGTAGGGGTGTGTCAGGGAGTTTAAATATCATGGGGTCCCCCCTGCCGGATTTTGTGATGTTTGAGGCATTTGTTAGCTTTTATTATTTGTAATTTGTCCTCATTTCTCATTCTGAATAAATCTTCATGTTTGTCCTAGTTTTGTTTTCACGATTTTACATATTCTTCTATTCTGAAAGAGGGCCCCAAATAGTAAGCTCTTGGTTCCTCAAGATCTGAATCCAGCTCTGGGTCGTGGCCATGCATTCACAGTCTCCCTCATGCCCCTGAATGCCCTTCAATGCTCCTTTTCTCCTCACATCTCCTGCTATGTGACTTTTCCCCTTGGAACATACGAGGATGTTGTTGAGGCCACGGCCGGAGCGCCCTGACCAGCCAGTGTGTCCGAAGATGCCACCTCTGTGACAACTTGAGACTGTGACCAGCTCTGCAGTCTCTCCCTTGAGCTAGGAGCCACTTCACCTGGGGTGGCCAAGTACCGACAGAAACAGGGGTACAAATGCTCCAATTTCTTACCTCAAAGTACGACTCTGAAGGTGCGGTCTGGAGACCAGAGGCCCTGCTGACCAGGCCAAGGCGAGATCCTCCCTCACTTCTGAGATAAGAAGGCGAGATCCTCCCTCACTTCTGAGATAAGAAGCTCAGCTTCTTATCTTTCCTCCTCCAGTTCCCTCACCTTTTACAGGTCTTTCCTGAATCAATCATAAGCATCCAAACCAGGTGCAGACCACATTTCTTGGCTGTGATGGTCTGTTTCTCCTCCTCAAGGGAGGATAACTTCAGGAGAGCAGGAACTTGATCTGTCTAGCTCACTGCTGCATTTCTATTGCCTGGTGCTCGGCAGGTAATAATTACAGTAACAAGCGATGAGATGAATAAACAATGAAGGAATATATAAATTCCAGTCACTCCGCACATATTTCTCTAATCCTCACGGCAACCTCGAGTGGTAGATGTTTCTTTTGATATTCCAAATGGGGAAGTGAAACAGACTGGTTAAGTGGCTTCCTCAAAGCAACCCCACTAAGGAGTGCCTCGCGGCTCTGAGCCCAGCTGGCTCTCTGCTCGCTGCAGCTTCTGACCTTAAGGGAAGGGATGCATCGTTTCCTTGGATCACTCTGACCCAGCTGTGGGCATGGGCCCCTCCGTGGTCGGTTGCAGGACAGGCCTCAGGGATGACAAAAGGCCATGTGTCACAGAGAATGACTCAGGGAAATGACAGCAGGAGCCTAACCTGAAGGTCCTCTTCTCTGCACACTCCCCGCCTGTCCCCAAGGTTATTGCCCTGGGACAAGTTCCCACCCCAGCAGAAGTGCTCCAGGCAATTCCGTAACACCGAGACAGGAATGAGTGTGGACCAGATGAGGAGCCAAGAAAATAACCCTCCTCCCCCAGAGTCTATTCCCCAAACTGGTCTCTTCCCAGGGCAGCAGACTAGCTGACTAGGAGCCACTCCCTTCAGGGGGCAGCCTCGCTCACCTCCACGGGACCAGCAAGATATGTTCATAATATCTGGCAATATATTTCCAAAATCGATATTACTTACTCTTTATTATTCTTGAATTGTTTTTACTGAGATATAATAGACACATAACATTGCGGGGCTTGAATGTGTGCAATGTGTTGGTTTGATATGTTTATATATCGCAATGTGATTGCTGTCCTATCCTTAGCCAGCTCCTCTACCACATCGCATAATTATTAATTCTTTTTTGTGGTGAGAACAATTATAACTTTAAGGTTCATAATATAACATCATTGGCTATAACCACCCTGCTGTGCATTAGATCTCCAGAACTTCCTATCTCTTAGTTGTAAGTTTGTAGCCTTAAACAACATCTCCCCACCCCCCATCTCCCACCCAGCCGCTGGGAACCACCATTCTATTCTCTGTTTTTGCAAGCTTGGCTTTTTTAGATTCCACATATTAAGTGAGATCATACAGTGTTTGTCTTTCTCTGTCTGATTTGTTTCACTAAGCCTAATGCCCTCAAGGTCCATCCATATTGGTGCAAGTGACTGGTTTTTCTTTTTCATGACTGAGTAATATTCTACTGTGCATATGTATGTGTGTGTGTGTGTATGCACGTGTGCATCACATTGTTTTTATCCATTTATCCACTGACTGGCACAGGTTGTTTCCTTCTCTTGGCTATTGTGAATAAGTCACAGTGAATAGGTGCTGATATCTCTTTGAGATCCTGATTCCAATTCTTTCATATATATACCTATTCCTTGATCATATGGTATTTCTATTTTTAATATTTGAGAACTATTCTCTATAATGGCTATAACATTTCATATTCACCAACATTTTCATATTCACCAACATCTTCACCAACATTTATTATCTGTTCTCTATAATGGCTATAACATTTCATATTCACCAACATCTTCACCAACATTTATTATCTCTCGTCTTTTTTGGTAATAGCCATCCTAACAGGTGTGAGGTGATATCTCATTGTGGTTTTGATTACTGATGTTGAGCATCTTTTCATATGTCTTCTTTGGAAAAAATGTCTCTGCAGTTCCTTCTCCGGTTTTCAATGGAGTTGTTTGCTTTTTTGCTGTTGAGTTATTTGAGTCCTTTATGTATAATCCCTTATCATATAGGTGGTTGGTGAATATTTTCTCCCATTCTGTAAGTTGACTTTTCAATGTATTGACTGTTCACTTGCAGAAGCTCTTTGTTGATTGTAGTCCCTTCTTGCTTATTTTAGTTTTTATTGCCTGGGCTTTTGGTGTCTTATCCAAGAAACCATTGCCAAGCTCTTTTCCACTATGTCTTCTTCCAGGAGTTTTATCATTTCAGGTCTTCTACTGAAATCTTTGATCCATTCTGAGTTAATATTTGTAAGTGGTGTAAGACAGAGGTCCAGTTTCTTTCCTTTGCATGTGGATATCCAGTTTTCCCAAAGCCATTAACTGAATCCTTTTTTAACTGTGTGTACTTGGCACCCTTATAAAAAATTAGCTGACATGTATGCATAGGTTTATGTCTGGGCTCTCTGTTGTGCTATTTACACTTGAAATAACTCTCTCTATCCTAAGCTCTGTGTTTTCCCAGTTTCTTAGAAGAAAAATTTCATAAAATTCAGCAATGTATTTTCATCCATGACCATCTTCTCACAGGATAGTAAACCAAGGTACATGCACTGAGTGGTTTATAGTCTGGTTATGGGAATGAGATGAGCCCATACAAGACAGTTATTGGGTAGTACAAAATTAAATTATAAATAAGACAGATAATTAAACTATACATAGAAGCCTAAAGTACTTGTGCCTGAACCTCTCAAAGGAGAGGGTGAGATCATATGTTACTAGCTGTAGTTGTTGATAAGCCGCAGAAGTGATGCATTGCCTTTCAGATCTAGTTCACACATCATGTGAGGGGATAAGGGTGAGCTCAGGGTGCTGGCTCTCCACGAGCTGCTGTTGTCACCCTCCCGGCTTCCTCCTGCCGTTCTCTCACCCTGCTCTCAACATCTGATTCTCCTTCCTGTCTTTACTTCCGGTATTTCTCTTTCTTCTCCTTTTTCTATTCATCTAACCCTTCTCTTTTCCTCTTTAGAATTTAAGATTTGGTCATAAAAACAAAGATTTATTTAGCAGTGCCTGGGTGGCTCAGTCAGTTAAGCATATGCCTTTGTTTCAGGTTGGGTCCTGGGATCGAGTCTTGTATTGGGCACCTTGCTCAGTGGGGAGCCTGCTTCTCCCTCTCCCTCTGCCTTCTGCTCCACCTGCTTGTGCTCTCTCTCTCTCTCAAATAAATAAAATATTAAAAAATAAAAATAAATAAAAAGAAAAAGAAAAGATTTATTTATTTGAGAGAAAGAGAGTGCAATAGGGAGGGCAAAAGGGAGAGGGGGAGAGCCTCAAGCAGACTCCATGCTGAGTGCAGATCCCGGGGCCGGGCTCAATTCTAAGACCCTGAGATCTTGGCCTGAGCTGAATCCAAGAGTCAGATGCTGAACTGGTGGGGCCACCTGGGCTCCTCTCATATATTCTACTTTAGAGGCACTGCAATTTATAGAGGGGAAAGGGCTCCAGGGTCACATAGACCTCGGTACTAACTCAGATCTGTGCCTTTTGGGCAAGTCATAGAACCTCTCAAAGCTCTGTCTCATTATTCATAGAAGTAGGGATATAAATCTCTCTCATTATGTTATTTGAAGGGATAAATAAAATGATAAATGTTGTGCCTGGCAGATAGCTGGCTCTCTTTAGATGCTTGTTTATCTCCTACTTCCTTTTTCCATATTTTGTTTTATAGTACTATGCATACAGTAGTCATTAAATAGATGTTTATGGAAAAAGTACTTAGGAGTTATTTTGGTAGACCCTCATTTACTTGGAATGATCGAGTTTGGGAATTATTCAACAATTGCTATTATAACCCACTTATTATTTGTGTCAGGCACTGAGATTGGGGAAGTCCTTTTCATATGATGTTTGATATGAATTTCCCCAAATGCATAAGGTAGGCATTACTTTTACTATTCAAGACACAGCTTGTATTGCTCAGAGCCCACACTTCATTTTGCATATTAAGAAAGTGAGATTTAACAGAGTTGAGTAATTTACATGAGGAGAACCTTGACCCCAGACCCAAACACCGAACAACTAGGTTAAACTGTAGGCCATTTATGATTCATAATCCTCACAGCCCCATAAGGAGAATCAAGCCCTGTAACTGGGGGATCATTTGTTTCCTGGGTGCAAAGTGAAATGATCTTTCTTAAAGAGACTATTAAGTAATGTGCAGTTACCCAAAATGGAAAGATTTGAGACAGGGCCACATTGTTCTCATAGGAAAGGCTGAATATTAGGGGGTGTAGGAGATGGAAAAGCTAGGGGCATGGAGGAAAATATACTGTGAGAGACTTTGTAGGGCAGCCCGGAGCTGGGAGGTAACAGAAAGGTCGAATGGGTAATTGTATTAGATTGTTTGCAGTTTAAGATGCAGTGTTAAGCCTTGACTTTGTCTTCCACACAGTCCCCAGTAAGACTGACGTTGTCCTCTGGAGTTTTGTGAGGAGCCTATGCTCAGCCTGAGCCCTGTTTCCAAAGCTGGAGAAGAGACTGCTCACAAGGACCCATGACACCTGGCTTACGGAGAAACAAACTCCAGGCCACCTTTTCCTCTTCTCTTTTCCCACTGACTTCTTCCTTGTGCACACAGCCACAGCTCTGTCTTCCAACTCTGTCTTCTTGCTCTTACTAATTCAGCTTCTGCTACAAAATACTGCAGTAGACCCTAGACAGAAGCTGCAAGTGAACATGACAAGGTTTCTGGAAATTCGCTGGAGTCTCATATCCTTAGATGAAACCAAGAGTCAGATATATGTGTGTTCTACTATGTAATATAAATTAAGGATATTGATATTTTGTTTATTGCAATACCACCAAATTTTTTGTTGTAGTTGGTAAAGATTTATTTATTTATTTGAGAGAGAAAGACAGAGAGTGAGCAAGCATGCAGAGGGAGAGGAAGAAGCAGACTCCCTGCTGAGCCCCGAGCCCCACTAAGGGCTGGATCCCAGGACCCGGAGATCATGACTTGAACCAAAGGCAGACACTTAACCCACTGAGCCACCCAGGTGTCCCAGATTGGTTTTAAATATTTTATTTATTTGACAGCGAGAAACACAGCAAGAGAGGGAACACAAGCAGCGGGAGTGAGAAAGGGAGAAGCAGGCTTCCCGCCGAGCAGGGAGCCCGATGTGGGGCTCGATCCTGGGTCTCCGGGATCATGACCTGAGCCGAAGGCAGTCGCTTAACCAACTGAACCACCCAGGCGCCCCCCCAGATTGGTTTTAGGAGGTAACCAAGTGTGTCCATATAAGTTCCCAACTGAACTGTTTTCTAAAAACAGGTCATAAGTGCAACCTTTAAAAAATAAGTTATCAGAGTGCCTGGGTGGTTCAGTCATTAAGCGTCTGCCTTCAGCTCAGGTCATGATCCCAGAGTCCTGGGATCCCTCTCTTGCTGTGTCTCTGTCAGATAAATAAATAAAATATTAAAAACAAAGTTTGCAAAATCCCAATAATGTGGTCTCTTAGAGAGAAATTGTTAAAAGATCAGATTCCGTATCACTGTTAGCAAAGTGAAAGAGTAGTCAGAGCAATGATTTTGGATTATGTTTAAAATGCTAGGTGTGGGGGAAGGGGGAAATGGGTGAAGGTGGTCAAAAGTACAAGCTTCCAATTGTCAGACAAATAAATTCTGGGAAAGTCATGTACAGTACTGTGATTATAGTTAACAATAATCTCATATATTTGAAAGTTGTTAAGAGAGTAGAATTTCAAAGTTCTCATCACAGAAAAAAATGTAAGCATGTGAGATGAGAGATGTGTAAACTAGCCTTATTGTGGTGATAATTTTGCAGAGTGTGCTTTATATCAAATCATTACATTGTGTCATATGTTAGTTAGATCCCAATAAAGCTGGGGAATAAATAATAGAATCACAACAGCAAAAATAATAAAATGACAGTAATTCCTGCAAAACAGAGACTGGTCGACAGCGGCTGGCTCTCCCGAGCTGTGTGGTAAGGGCTGAGGTACATTTGCTTTGGGAACTTTAATACAGACCCCACAGACCTTCACGTGCACACGAATACCTGGAGATCTTGTTAAATGAGGATTCTGACTCAACGGGTCTGAAGATGTTATTATTTATTTGACACAGAGCGAGTGAGAAAGGAAACACAAACAAGGGGAGTGAGAGAGGGAGAAGCAGGCTTCCCACAGAGCAGGGAGCCCAATGCAGGGCTCAATCCCAGGATCCCAGGATTCCCAGGATCACGACCTGAGCCGAGGCAGACATTTAATGACTAAGCCACCCACGTGCCTCAAGTCTGCATTTTTAATTAGTTCTCAAATGAGGTTGATGCTGCTGAGCCACAGACCCCACGTGGAGTAGGAAGGGTTTGCTGTGTGGTGACTGCCTTCCCCTCTTGCATTTTCTGCTTGATAGCCCAAAAAACCAATCACTGAAGAAGGATACCAGCAGAGCCTGTATGTATGAGCTCCTGAATTGACATTTTCTGTATCTGGAGGGAGCTCAGGGAAATTGCGCTTACATTTACTTTACAAGGACTTGCTTTCCTTGTCTTCCAAGGCGGCCCTGTACACCTGCATGGTCCCACTTTTGGCAAACCTGGTCCTTGTGCAATGAGGTGAGAATAAAGTTGTTTGTTTAGGTGTTTATATTATCCACAAGGACTGATTACAAATAAAATTCCTTTCTGTGAAAGTAAAAGTATATAGTATAAAAACATAAAGAATATATTGGGGCGCCTGGGTGGCTCAGTGGTTTAAAGCCTCTGCCTTCGGCTCAGGTCATGATCTCAGGGTCCTGGGATCGAGGCCCACATCGGGCTCTCTGCTCAGTGGGAACCCTGCTTCCTCCTCTCTCTCTGTCTCTCTCTGCCTACTTGTGATCTCTCTCTCTCTGTCAAATAAATAAATAAAATCTTAAAAAAACAATAACATATAGTATAAAGTATTTGTGATCTGTTAAAGTATAAACATTATTTTTCAGGTCTGGTTAAGGACTGTTCACTTAGAGGCAGGGAATGGTCCTTTCCAACCCTGGAATTCCATGAAGTTAACTTCATAGTTATTATTTTCCCCTGGTTCAGATATGTAGGCTGAGAGAGGCAGAATTCTAAGATGGGTCCCTCGATCCCCATTCTTAACGTTCACATCTTATGTAATCCCCTTCCTTTAGCAGGATGGAACTTGTGACCTGCTTCTAGCCAACACAATATGGCAAAGGTGAAGGGATATTGCAGAAGTAATTAAGGTCCCAAATCAGTAGATTTTGAGTTAATTGAAAGGGAGATTATGCTAGATGGACCTGTTTTCATCAGATAAAAGTCTTTAGAAGAGAATTTAGAAGAGATTCTCTGTCTGGTGCTGGTTTTGAAATACAGAGCGGTGTTGTGAGTCCTGTGGAGAAGGACACGTGGTCAGGCACTGCAGGTGGCCTTCAGGGCTGAGAGCAGCCCCCGGCTATAGCATGAACACAGGGGCCGCAGTCAGACAAGCAACAGGAGATGAATTCTGCCAACAGTCTGAGGGAGCTGAGAAGCAGATACTTCTCCAGCTGAACCTCCGGATGGAAACACAGCCTGACCAACACCTTGTTTACGGCCCTGTGAGACCCTAAGCAGAGAACCCAGCCAAGGCATGCCTGGACTCTTGACTCGCAGAACCCTGGGAGTGTGTGGTTTGAAGCTACTAAACTTATACTTTATTATGCAACAATAGGAAACTGACATGGGTGCCTCATATTACTCTTGCCTTATTAAATCTTAATCTTGGGGTGCCCGGGTGGCTCAGTCACTTAAGTGTCTGCCTTCAGCTCAGGTCATGATCCCAGAGTCCTGGGATCGAGTCCTGCATCTGGGCTCTCTGCTCAGTGAGGAACCTGCTTCTCCTTCTCCCTCTACCCCTCCCTGCCCTACCTCATGCTCTCGCTCTCTCTCTCTCTCTCAAATAAAGAAATTAAATATTTTTTTAAAGAAATCTTAATCTTGGTCCATGCATCTCTTTACCAATCAAAATGCTAGTTAAAGCTCACCTAGACTTAATTTTGTCTGAATGCCCTAAAATAGAGGAAAGCTCTCATTTCACACATCCCTCCACACCACCTCACAGACCACAGAAAAGACCACGGAATAATCCTTACACTTTGCCATGATTTTCCAGCTTTTACCAAGAATCACCATGGCAAAAGGCCACTTAATGATAGGCATTCTGGGAAATCCTGCTTCAAAGTCCTGTTGGAGTAGGCAATTGAGACCAAAATCTAAGTTTTCCTTGTGAGATTTTCCAACACAGCATAGGCTCTGAGGACCTTAATCCATTTATTGAATCATTCAGCATTGATTACGGGCTATGTACAGTCCTAGGCAGTGAGAATATAAGGTTGATTAAGATAGGGCACTAGGCTTCAAGTTGTTAGAGAAGACAGGCAAGAGAACCAATAATTACAATGCAATATGAATGAAAAGGGTAGTGAGTAAGTGAACATCCAGTCTACAAGAGAGACTATGCCCCACTACACGGAAGCTTATTGTTTACTTATCTCCTCTAAGAGACTGTGAAGGCAGCTTCTTCTTCTTGCTATTACGGTTCTATATCTTCCAGGCACTTAGCAGGGTCTGCACATAGTAGATACTTAACATTGTACTTCACTGAAACTAAGACACCATTAATTAAGATCCTATCATTATCTTATATCCCACCAGAAAGAAAAAGAGATATACTGCTAATTGAACTACAACATGCCAAAGATTGTAAAAAGATCATGGTTTCAGAGATGCTAAAATGTGAAGAAAGAGAAGAGGGGAAAGAAGACGGGGGATGGGCTAAATGGGTGAAGAGGATGGGGACCAGCTTCCAGTTATGGAATGCAGAAGTCACGGGAATAAAAGGCACAACATAAGGAATACAGTTGGTGATATTATAATAGTGATGTAATGGGACAGATGGTCGCTATGTTTGCAGTGAGCATAGCATGATGTAGAAACTTGTCAAATAACTAAACTGTATACCTGAAACTAATGTACATTGTGTGTCAACTCTACTCAATTTTTTAAAATTTGAGTAAAAAAGCTCATCTTAGCATTGATTAACATAAAGTAATCTCTGAACTGTTTTTGTTGACTTTCTAGAGGAATTATAGGAGTAACAGAATAAAAGTTTCCGAGTGAATTTTCAAGGATATAACATATATTTATAGCATGTTATCCAGCATTGTGCTCTGTTGACTCAAACCAGGTTGTCAGAAGAATGACCTCTTGAGTTCATGGTCACAAGACAGACAAAGCTGTGTGACATATCTTAAACATCTCTAAGAGTTGTAAGGCTCTAAAGCTATGAAAGAATGCAAGATCCCGTAAAGTTTAAAAACATTAAATTATTACACAGAACATATACTTACTTGTGTTAGGATCCCACCTGGTTCAAAGGTATCTATCTATTTATTTATTCTTAAGGATTTTATTCATTTATATGACAGAGAGAGACAGTGAGAGGGAACACAGCAGAGGGAGTGGGAGAAAAAGAAGCAGGCTTCCTGCTGAGCAGAGTCTGATGTGGGGCTCAATCCCAGGACCCCAGGATCATGACCTGAGCCAAAGGCAGACGCACAATGACTGAGCCACACAGACGCCCCTCAAAGGTCTCTAGAGTTAGACAACACACACACACACACAAATCCACTATTGGACTGGACTGTGTCCTTCCATCTAATTCATGTTGAAGTCTTAACCTCTAGCACTTCAGAATTTGAACTTAGAAATAGAGTCATTGCCAATGTAATTAGTTAAGATGAGGTCAGACTGGATGGAGTAAGGACGGCTCTTCCTTCGATATGCCTGGTGTCCTTATTAAAAGGAGAAATTTGGACATAAACAAACACCTGGGGAGAATACAGTGTGAACACTGAGGGCAGAGATCAGGATGATGGTCCACAAACCAACGAATGCCGAGGATTGCCAGCAAACCAAACCATCAGCAGCTAAGCGAGAGGCACGGGACAAATTCTCCCTTGGAAGGAACCAACCCTGCCGACATCTTGGTTTTAGACCTCTAGCCTCCAGACCATGAGACAATAAGTTTCTGTTGTTTCAGTGACCCAGTTTGTGGTAGTTTGTCATGGCAGCTCTAGCAATCTAATTGTTTACATGTCCTAAGAGTGAAAGAAATGCCACAACCAATCACATGACCAGCCTGGGTGGGACTTGCGGAATTTGTGAGGAGGAGGCAGAATTAAACAGCATGAGTCAGCAAACATGAAGCCTTTCAACATTTTGAAATCCATGAAGCAATGTTTATAAAAAGACAGTCTGACAGTGAGAAGAATTGGTTGGGATATCTGCAGCTCCGAGGCTCACATGGGACCAAAATCTCTGATCATGAGAATCCTCTATTAATGAAGGTGGTAGTTGCCAGTCTTAGTAGCTGGGCAGCCATAGTTGGGATGATCACACCCTTGCCAGTCTTTCCATCCCAGGAAAACTGAACATCTCACATAGAAAGATTTAAGAGAACAAAACAAAGATATTAGTATGGTTTTTTTTTTTTTTTTTTTTTTAGATTTTTATTTATTTATTTATTTATTTGACAGAGAGAAACACAGCCAGAGAGGGAACACAAGCAGGGGGAGTGAGAGCGGGAGAAGCAGGCTTCCCGCTGAGCAGGGAGCCTGATGTGGGACTCGATCCCGGGTCTCCGGGATCATGACCTGAGCCGAAGGTAGTCGCCCAACCAACTGAGCCACCCAGGCGCCCCAAAGATATTAGTATGTTTTATGTTAAGAAAGGGTCTGTGTGTGTTTGGTATTTTCCAGGTATCCTTCATTCTCACATTTAACTTACTATCACCCAAGCTGGGGAGGTACAGAGCTTGTGCTGACTGCCTCCCCATTCAGAGTGGATGGTACATTTTTAGTAATTTTGCAAGCTATTAATAAATAATGTTCCAATCCTTGCAACTACACAAAAATCTGAAATGAAGGCTAGTCCTGTTGCAACCATTGGTGCCGAAGCTAAAAGGGGTGCCAATTTAGCAAATCTCATTGGTGTGAGGGTGAGAAATCACTTAGTAGCAGATGATATGTCTGATTTAATGACAGTAGTTTTATTGGGAAAAGAACAGATTGGGATGCAACTCTTTTGGTCAAATCGTGGTTCAACGCAACCATGGTTGGGTTGTAGATACAAGAGTTGGGCAAAATTGCTCAAAGATATTCTGTAGAACTGATTGTCAAATGGAATTTACAATAAAAAGTACTGCATATTTTATTGTCATTTGGAAGTTGTGTGTTATATGTATTAATTATCATTTCTTTTCCCCACCACCAGTTGTTACACATTTACCATCACTGCAGAGAGACCATTAACAAATACTCAAATAATAAGATTGATTCGGGTGGTGGGAAAAGCCATGAATGCATTAACACAGAGGGATTTTGTGGAGAGTTCCAGTGGCGGGGGAAAGCTTATGGAGGGTGAATGACTAGAAGAAGCCAGCTCTGTAAAAATGGGCATATTTGGAGTAGAAGGAAGAGCAAGTGCAAAAGCCACCTGGGAGGAAATAATTTGTGGGTTGCTATTACTGCTACTGTTAACAGAACCTGCATCTGCGACCCAGAACCTGAGGTCTCCACTCCTTCCTTTCTTCCCCAAACTGGATCTGGGAACCACTGTCACTGTCTCTTTGGACCCATGGAAACACCTGTGATTCCTGGCTTCCTCCATGAACTCTCAGAATTCCATATGACTTAGATAACAATGGTACCATACATTCTTTTTTTGTTGTTTTTCTTCGGTGCATTTCAAAGACACGGAACCTATATTTTCCCATTTTCCTTGTTTTTAAATTAACTTCCATTTTTAAAAATTTAATATAATTTATTTACAAGAGAGAAAGAGAGAGAACATAACAGGGTGGAAAGGCAGAGGGAGAGGGAGAAGCACACTCCCCGCTGAGCAGGGAGCCTGATGTGGGGCTCGATCCCAGATCCCAGGACCCTGGTATCATGACCTGAGCTGAAGGCAGATGCTTAACCGACTGAGCCACCCAAAATTAACTTTCCTACGCAAGCCTAAACTAGATTCCATTCAAAGCCTCCATTTGAACCTCCCCACTTTCTCCAAGGGCCTCGTTGCTGGTGGGCTTATTTAATGATGGGGTTAAAAACAAGAGATTCCTCATCCCTGCCATTTAAAAAATGTTTATTCCCCAGGTCAGCTTTGGAAATTGAGAGCTCCTAAAGTACAAGGAGACAGTTTGGGGCAGACGTTTTGATTTCCATACTTCTAGTAATCCCCTTGATCTAGTCATTCCTGGTACCCCAAATCCAGGTCCTGCCTGGGCTCTGGGAGAAATGTTCAAAGGACGTTCCCTTTTGGGTACAACAGCACCGCATTCAACTCTGAAATGCCAAGGCTCTCATTCATTTCTTAATGATAGTGCAAATGAGTTGAATGCTTCTCACTGCAGACTTTTAACTTTCTAAACATCATTAAACCAAATAATTAGAGTGATACATTCCATCAACAGATAAGTGCCTTGGTTGCAGCATAGAATAGCTAATTAGTAATTTAAAATCTGATGCCTTGCCTTTTTCTGTTTTAGTATACACTTTCTCCTCTGTAGGCTGAGGGGGCTGGCTCTTCTCAGTGGCTGTCCTTTTCTTGCCAGTGCCTATGCGCAAGTCCCGAAGTGTTTAACTTCACTTGTGAACTTAACAATGTCAAGCTGATCGCTGGCATTAGAGCCAGCTGCTTAAAGCGTCGGTGCAGCTGCCTTGCGGATGAGAACCAAATCGTCCCCCTGCTCCTTGCTGGACAAGAAAATGCTGATTGTGAACTAAGGGGCTCAACGCATTTCATTTTTTGCTCCTTTTGCCACCAGCTCAGATTTCTATAGCATGAAACCTATATGCAGGAATCTGAACCAAAAGGAACAATGTACCCCTGTTTCTGAAAAAGCGCTCTCTTATTCGTGGATCTCAGGATCTGTTTTGTCAATTTTGGGTTGTATGACTCACGGAGTTTTCAGGCACCACCCAGGAGAGCCCCATTCACTTGGATACTTAGGTTCCTCCCGCGTTGAAAACAACAGTCCCTCCTTCTGAAGGCGCTGAGGACCTACCAGCTCAGCACCTCTGAGGAATCTCGTCCCACTCACTGCAAGGATTTCCTTTCACCTTCTTCCAGCCTAATGGCCCAGAGACTGGGTTTTAAAAGTGCTTGACGGGGAACAAAACGAAGAACGGAGCAGGCCTGGACAAGGTCACCTTGTTGAGGCTGGGAGAGTGAGGCTGAGGCAAAACACTCCACGAGCCCAGATGTTCTTTCATCCTTTTTAGCCAGGGCTCTGACCATCCATTGTTTCTTTAAGGTCCTGGCATTAAAGCAGTTTTGAGGCAAACATCACTGCCTCGAGGCAAGGGAATAGATTTGCCAAATATGTAATTAAAAAAAGAAAAAGGTCTGTGTGTGAGGGGAGTGACAAGTTCTTCTTCCTTTCTTCTCATTGTCCCTCTCTTCCTCGGTTTTTAAAAACTAAACAAACCCCCACAAACCCCCCTGTGTTTTGCCCTGGGAGTGTGGTTTCACCCATCCTACTGCTGCTCCAGTCCATCCGAGGCTCAGTCAGAACCAAACAACAGGCCGGCCCCGATTCTAAAGGGAAAACAAAAATGTCTTTTAGGACACACTTTGACATGCGCTGGATGATTTAGTAAGATCATGGTTCCTTGTCTCATTTTGTAAGACTTCCTGAGTTCATTTTTTATCCTTTTCTTCTCACAGACAAAATATTACCCTTTTTTTTTTTTTTGCTCTTTTCACTGAGTGTACTCCTCCACCGGTGGAGTGACTGGCCAGTCAGTTCAAATAAGAAAACAGGAAAATCCCTTTTTAAAGAGAAGACGGAACTGTTAGTGTAACAGGGGGTGAAGTGGCAGAACCAAGGCCCTGGTTCTCAAGCTGGGTGCCGAGGCACCCCGGGCTGTGGCAGCAAACTCAAGGTCCCCTCACAGGATATTTACAAAACTTGAGAGAAGCACAGCTCTCCTTGGTATCTGTCCGAGGCCACCCCAACTGTAGGCTCCAGGAAGCTCACAGTAGCACACGCGATGGTGTAGCCTTCCTTCCCATAACGACGCCTGCTTGTGATGCTGGGTTCACTGGGCTGCCGAGCACCGGCGTGTGGAACAGAGAAGCTGGGCACTGCTGTCCAGTCTGCTCAAATGAATTACGGGGCCCAAGATGGAGCCGCTCCTGCTCAGGTGTCTCGTCAGCACACTGAGACTTAGGTCACTTCTGTGCCCCTGTGAACGTTCTGCTTGACTAGAAAC
>PITA01016561.1:0-18585 GCA_004023965.1 Spilogale gracilis
TAATATTTAAGAGGTCTTTTACAAAACAAATCCACATTACCATGATTACATCTTTAAAAAAATAGTAAATTTTTCATATCATTAAATATCTAGTTAATGTTCACATTTTCCAAATTGTCTCATATGCAAAAACTTTTTTACTGTTGGTTTGTTTGAATTGTACCCAATAAGTTCCACCCATTTCTTTCTTCTTTTAGAGTAAACACTATTTTTCTTATCTCAATGGTCCTTTACTAGCTTGGAAATTATGTACTTTCCCCCCATTTTTCTTATTTTTCTAGAAATGCTAACTTATCAAGTCTGAAGTAAATCAGTATTTTTTCCCCTCCTTTTGAATAATGTATGACCTTTGGGACACTTTAACTCCTACCAATAAACCCCTCTTCTAATCTCAGATTATGAACTACTGGTGTCTTGTATTTTGGTTCTAATTTTTAAGCTTATAAGGCATTATTATTATCTCATGTCCTCAACATTTGTTTAGATTTACTCACATAATTATCATTCTTTTTGCTCACTATTCCTTGTTATATCTTAGATCTTCCATATGAAATCACTTTCCTTCAGCCTGGAATATAACCTTTAGGCTTGTGTGTGTGTGAGTCTTTTAAAGGAAAATCACTTGGTTTTTCTTCATCTGAAAATGCCTTAGTTTGCTCTCAACCTGGAAATATTTTTCAATGGATATACATTATTGGGTGGATAATTATTTTCTCTCAGTATATTAAAGATATCATTCCAGTTTCCTGGGTTACTGTCAGCTACCAGTCTAACTAGTCTAAATAGTGTTCCTTTAGGGAATTTATCTTTTCTCTTTTGCTACTTTTAAGATCAACCCCCCACCTTTTTTTTTTTTTTGGTGTTAAAATAGTTTCATTGTGATGTAGCTGGGTGATGATGACAATAATAATGATGAGGATGTTCATGAATTTAACTTTTATTTACACTGGTTGGGATTATTTTGGCCTCCTAAATCTATGAATTAGTGTCTTCTATTAGTTCTGGGAATTTTTATCTCTTGAAATATAACATTTTTTTTCTTCTCTTTCTGGAATGCCAACTAGAAATATATTAAACTTTCTCATGCTCTCTTTCATATCATTTAAACATTCCTCCATATTGCCTATTTCTTTGAATCTCTGGGATACATTACACGAAATTTCTTCAGAACTATCTTCTAGGGGCATCAAGGGTAGCTCAGCCAGTTGAGTGTCTGACTCTTGGTTTTGGCTCAGGTCGTGATATTCACACCCCCCCGCCCTCGCCCCCCACCCACAGTCATGAGATCAAGCCCTGAGTTTGAAGCTTGCACCATGGAGTTTGCTTCAGATTCTCCTTCTCTCTCAAATAAATAATTTTTTTTTTAAAAAGAGCTATCTTCTAGTTCACTAATTCTCTCTTCAGTTGTGTCTCTAATCTGCTATTAAACTCAACTACTGAGTTTTACATTTTATCATTTAATTTCATGAGGTTTTATTTGATTCTTCTAAAAAATGTCATATGTGTTCTCTTACTCATATTTAAAAATTCCTTATTTTATCTTTTAAAATATCTTAAGCATTTATTTTATATTTTGTATCTGATAATTCTGTGAGTCTAATTCTTCTGTCTGTGTTTTTCCTCCTGCTTTTACTTGCTCATGCATTGTTTCCTTATGGTTTCCTTTATGATTTCTTCACTGTGAGCTTATATATCTGTGGAAATTATTTGAGGCTTCATTGTTGAGTTTGTCTTGAGAAGATTTATATTTGCCTCTTCCAGGCCTCTGGGAGCACCCCCAGTTCTGGGCATTTTTTAACTAGATAATCAATTTGAAGCTTTTCCTTGCTCCTCAGTTCAAGGTTCAAGGAAGCAAATTCTTTACACCCCTCCCCCACCCTTGGAGGGGGGAATAGGCAGGTCTATTTCTCAGTTCACTCTTACATGGAAGATATGATCCACTGGGGTTCTAGCTTTATGTAAAGGACTCTTCTATGACTCTTCTATTAGACTTCCCACCTTGACTGGGCCCTGTTTCCTTCACCCAACAAGGCTGTGAAAATAAAAATCCAAATTCACTGTTTCAGTGAATGTTATCAAGGTAGAAGCTGGCTTTGGAAGTCTGCTTATCTCTGGATTTTTACTTTCACTTAGTTTTCAATCTCTTGCCATTTTTCTGGTCAAACTCAGCAATGCCTTTTATGAATGTGTGTGTAAAATTTTAAAGAATATTTATTATATACAGTATAATAAATTATAACAGAATTAAATAAAAATTTAAAATACCCCCTCCTACAGGAGGACAGGCCGGGCTATCTTTTTCATCATACTTCCAGACAGAAAAGTCCTCCCAAAAGTTACTATTCCAATCCCTATTTCCGGAGTGCTATTTTTTGTCAGACAAAATTTTAGAAGTTTCTAACATCAATACAGCAAGCTCATCTGGCTGCTTTGTAGTTTATGTCTCCATCTCTTTCAGATTCACATTTTCCTCTTGACCTTGAACCCTGACCCTCAGCTTTCAGAGGCTCCTCTGCTTGTCTATATTACATGTACAGTGAGACCATCAGGTATGAGTTCTCTCATACTCTGTTGTCTCTCTGCTAAACAATACCTCTTTATCCTATTTATTCTTCCCTTAAGTACCACTTGCAGAATTGTCCCTTCCCGTCAAGACCAACTCTATCCTTGCAGCTGAAATCCCTCCTTTTCCACACTCTTCCACTGCATTTTTTGCCAATCATATGGTCACTAATCTTCCAAGGCTGAGTTTAGTACTTTCTGTCCTGTGATACCCTTTTTAAAGATTTTATTTATTTGTTTGTTTACTTAAGATATTTATTTATTTATTTATTTGACAGAGAGAAACACAGCTAGAGAGGGAACACAAGCAAGGGGAGTGAAAGAGGGAGAGACAGGCTCCCTGCTGAGCAGGGAACCGATGCAGGGCTTGATCCTGGGACTCGGGGATCATGACCTAAGCCAAAGGCAGACCTTAACGACTGAGCCACCCAGGCACCCCCAAGATTTTATTTATTTATTTGAGAGATAGTGTGAGAGAGAGAGAGAGAGAAAGAGAAATCATGAGCAGGGAGGAAGGATAGAGGAAGAAGCTGCTGAGCAAGGAGCCTGATGTGGGACTTGAGTCGAAGGCAGATGCGTAACCAACTGAGCCACCCAAGTGTCCTGTAATATTTATTTAGATGTCCCTTCCCCCTAATCACAAAATTCCTAACTCCAATAGCACTTTATTGTTAACATGAATACGGGGCTTACACTGCCATGCAACATTACTATTTGCATAACTCAATTCTCCTGCTAAGCTATAAGCTACTTAGAGAAGGCACTGGTTTTTTATTTATCCTCCTATTTCTTACTGTGCTGAGCACACTATTTTGCATGGAGTGGTTCACTGTAAATGCTGTTGAATTAACAACTGAATCCCTTCTTACCTTCTCCCAAAATCAGCTTTTTCAATGATCTCTTTTCCATACTCAATCTCCCTAGATCTTTCCCTTCTATCGTCAGACACACTCGAGTATTTGACATTGAAGGGAAATAAAAATGTTTTTTCTTGATCCCACTGTTCCTTTTTTATCTTTTCTCTTCTAAATATCTTAAACATATGGTCTATGACTTCTGTCTTCTCTCTTTGCCCTGAGTCTTTCTTTAGCCATCTGTAGTGTGACCTCCATCCTTACCACTCTGTTGAGTTCATTTCTTAAAAATGAAAGCTTTCCTTCTATTATCAAGACCTCTCCTCTGCTTTTTGTACATGAATCTGAACAATCCTTCTGGGAAAGTTTTCTGTGCCCCAGGTTACCCTGTAGTGCCTGTTCCCCTGCCCTCTGACTGCTCTCGTCTTTCCTGCCCACCCCTCCATCCAAGCCTGTTCTCATGTCACAGCTTTCCTCTCTGTATGGGGGAAGCCCACTGCCTTTATGACTTCAGGTTTTGTTAATGTGGCTGCTTGTCACATCTCGATTCTTTGTTCTTAATCTCTTTTCAGTCTAAAAATCTCACGTCCCTGAATTTCCCCCCGACGTTTTCACTTAATGTCCCGATGCTCAAAATGGTTCTCTTGCCTAAATTATTTTGCACTCACCTCTTCTGTCACCTTTTGGGTCAGAGAGCCTCTAAAATCTGTTTAGTTTGGTCCCTCCCACTTTCTTATTCCTCTGTCTCTCACCGCCCATCAAGTGGGCTCAGCCTTCACAATATCTCTTTCCCTTCTGGTTGCCTTTCCTCTGGTTGAGGACCTCATCCTCTGGATGGGTGTGAGGCTCCCTGCTAATGCCTCTGCTGTCAGTCTCTTTCCTTTCTCAGCCATCGTGTACATCATTGCCTAGTATTCCAAAAATTATCCCTCCCCCAGGTTATGATGAAGGTCTACAGAACAAGAGTAGTATGCATTTGTTTAGGGTTTTTAAAAAAGATTTTATTTTTATTTAACCTCTACAGCCAGCATGGGGCTCAAACTCTCAAACCTGAGATCAAGAATCACATGCTTCACTGACTGAGCCAGCCAGGTATCCCCAAAAGAGTAGTATAGGTTTTAGAATCAGACAAACTCAGGATTGGAATCCCAAGTCTACTCTTTATGGGCTGAGGAATGTCAGTTCCTCAATTTCTGTGAGGGTAATATCACTCATTGTGCAGGGTTTCAGTGAGTATTGAGTGAGATGATATGATAAAGTTACATTTCCATATTTAAAAAAGTTTTTTTTTTTTTAATCTCTAAAGATTTTATTTATTTGACAGCGAGAAACACAGCGAGAGAGGGAACACAAGCAGGGGGAGTGAGAGAGGGAGAAGCAGGCCTCCCACCGAGCAGGGAGCCCTATGTGGGACTCGATCCCGGGTCTCTGGGATCATGACCTGAGCCGAAGGCAGTCGCTCAACCAACTGAGCCACCCAGGCATCCCTAAAAAAGTTTTTAACAGAGAAATAAACAGTTTTGGAGCAATGAAGTACTTTTCCCAGGGTCATAGTCTATGAAGCAGAGCACAGTCTATAAAGATATTTTTCACACATCTCAGGTCAAGGTGAATATAAGCTTTTAATTGGTCTATATTAATCAGTGAGTCCATAGTCCTAATATCTGGAAACAAATTTGGGATTCACCTGGTTCTTCAGAATCCAAGAGGCACATTGGCTTTGACAGGGCTGGATCAGGTCCAGGTTGACATCAGAGGTTGAGGCCAGGGATGGAAGACAAGGCCGAATGGGGTTAGTGTGGAGGCTAATACATGTGGATGCTGGGAAGTAGACACGGTGAGGTGAGAGAAGGTCATGTCAAGAGAAGCCCTGCCCAGCATGACTGTTGCTGGAAAATGAGAAAGGTCATTGTGTATTTTTATGATGTTGAGTAAATTCAATCCTTTTCTGCCTAGGGCACTTCACTCTTCATAGGGGTCTTGGGGACTTGGCCAGTTGTGAGAATGTCTGTGGTAATATTAAAGCTCATTTTATGAGCCTGGTGGCCATTTTATGAGGTTGGTGGCCATTACTTTCAAACTATAAATTTCGTCCTTTAAAACAATGAGAATGGCTGCTTTGAAAAAGCCATTTGATGATGGAAAGTACCATCATAGAAAACACCAAAACAAGATGCAGAACCTCACTTCTGCCTCAGTCCTGGTTATGGGCTGGGGTCGGGCATCTGGCGCCAAGTGAGGGCCTGAAGTCTCTCCCATGGGAGCTTCTCTGATGGTGCTGTGATGGAGAAACAAACGGGGGCAGAGGAAAGGTGAGGGGAACACACGTCAGTCCTTGACAATCCACCCTTTGCTTGGCTACTTTGGGTTGTTCATCTTGTTTCTTCAACATGGCAGGAGAGTGGCCTGGACTTGCTTGCCCTTTCCTTGTGCCTGGATGCTGTGTCTTCTCCCTTTGCCTCATGCCCCTAGGCCAATGGCTTGAGGGAATTACTTATTCACAACTCCTCAAATAAAAGCGTTTTGTGGTGAATTCTGTTTGGGAAATGCTGCATGCTATTTTCCCCTTCTGGAAAGCCAAGGTGAACATCAACAGTAGTAATTAAGACTCTCTTTTTTAGCTAATGGCTCTCAGAGCCAGGGTTGTAGGTCTTGGGTTGTTCCCAGGGCCCGAGTCATCCCCTGTAAGAGTGAAGCTTATGGTGTTACAGAAACTCTCATACCTCCAGAAATTTCCACCATTTCCATTATTCTTTGGCAGTGACTCACTAGCCAGCTGGTCAGAACACACTGCGGAAGGGGGAACGGATCTCACTGTCCAGCCTGCACAGGGCCAGGAGGTCCTTAAATCATAATTTAAATAATTTTAAATAATTTTCGTCCTCATTCTTTTCTCTCTCCAGTAGAAAGGGGGGAAATTCACTTTTCTGTGCTAATTGGTATTCTGTTATTTAAACATAAAAAGTATGGTTTAGGGATGTGAAAACTTGAGGCAGTGTTTTTGAAAGCAGCTTGCATCGTTATGGCAACTAAAGCCGGTTGCTCAGCTCGGCAGGCGTGGAGTAGCAGGGGATGGTAGAGAAACTCAGAATGACCAGGAGTCCTGTCCTTGGCCATTACTAGAGGCCGAAGCCCACGGATAAAACCCAGGGCAGTGGGTTCACAAGGGAAAATGGATGCTCTGGGCAGGCACCCCAGAGAGGTGGTGGTGGGGGGTAAAGACAGGAATTTTATGAAAAATCAGCCTTTCACCCAGCACTTCTAACCACTTGACTGCTATGAACCTTCCAGATTGAGTATATTTGCTTTAGGAAACTGGGCAGAAATCATAACCCTTGGACATTTACTAGACTCTCATTATGTGCCTGACACAGGGCTCTGTTTCATGTCCATCTTCCCATTTCATACTTATGGCATTGCTGTGATTCATGGCCACCGACCGACTCTTATTATACCCATTGTATAGATGAGGGAAGTTAGGTGTAGTGGGGCTAAGTGGCCCTCTGTGAAGCTAGGTGGGAAGCGCATTCTTCCCGCCCTGATGCTTTTCCTTCAGGATACAGTGTGTGGAGTAGCCCCAGAGACACAAGGGCTTAAGAGGTCACATTTAGGGGCGCCTGGTGGCTCAGTTGGTTAAGTGACTGCCTTCGGCTTGGGTCATGATCCTGGAAACTCAGGGTGGAGTCCTGTATTGGCCAATCGAGTCCCAGTTCGGTGAGGAGTCTGCTTCTCCCTCTGACTCTCTCTCTCATGCTCTCACTCTCTCTCTCAAATAAATAAACAAAATATTAAAAAAAAAAAAAAAGAAAGGAAAGGAAAAGAAGTTGCACCTACTAATGCTGCCTCACACGCTGCCCACCTAGAGGGGCTGGGCTCACTTCTCCTTGGGGGGCAGCAAGCAGGCCCTCTCTCTGCAGGGTTCTGGAGGTGGAGACGGTCCTAGCCATTCCTCTCAGGAGGCTGTGGAGTCTGACCTTGAATCCTGATGGAATTTTGCAATTGGGGGTGGGGTGCCCCCCCCCCCCCAGAGCTAGACAGGCCCAGGGGGAAGGGGGAAGGAGAGGTGTGAGTGCTCCCAAGAGGAGGGGCCTCACCGACTCTTTAAAATGCACTTCCTTTCTTTCTCTCCAAGTCTGCCTTCTAGGGATGTAGTGAGAGAAATTCTTAGGAAGTTTCAGGATGAATTTGGCTGGCTTATCCATAAAATAAGTCGGGGGCTGGTTTCAAAATTCCTCTGTGGCCCGAAGTTAAACCTCAGTTGTCCCTACAGCTAATAAGACAGCACTGGCTCCCGGCCCTCCAGGGACCTAGGGGCAGGCCAGCTGAAGCGGTGCGGGTGGGGGAGGGGGCCACTCAATAATTTACTTGGGCCTCCACGATGGGCCTTATTGTTGGAGAAGAGATATTCTGGAAAAATTGTCTCTGAAATAAGTTTCTGTGAATAGAATAACATATATTTAATGGTATATAATATTTTAAAACACATTGTCAAATCCCATAAAGGATTAAAATAATACATTTTTAAATCCTGTATTTGAAGGAAAAGTAAAATAGCAACCATACAAAGACAGTAGAAGTAGAAAGCCTTTCCTGGCAGAGACTGGAAATCTCCTGGGGCAGGATTCCTCCCCGAAACCACACCCAGGGCCTGGTTCCCAGGTGTGGGGCTTGGCGGTCACACAGCCACTCCCCCTCTTCCTTCCCCAATTAGAGCCCTTGGTTTAATGCCCTCTTGCCCCGGCCTTGAAATTCTCAACCCTCTTTGAACAGGGGGCCGCGCGTTTTCATTTTGCACCCGCCCGCCCGGAACTATGCAGTCGGCCCTGCTTCGCTGGTTCCCCATCCTTGCAGAATGAGGTCCGGGCCTGTTGGAGTGCTCTGGGCCCAGCCCCAGCAGGCAGCCCCTCCCTCCTCTCCTCACTGGTCTCTGGGGCAGCTGGGCTCAGGCACTCTCCTCCCCTGCGCAGCTCCTCAGCACTCCCCACGCAGGTTCTTGCCTCTGGCTTTGCTCTTGCTGCCCCTGGCCTGGGAGCGGATCTCCTCCCCCTCTTCCTTCTCCTCCCAGCTGGCGGCCTCCTCCTCCCCACAGCCGGCTAGGCTTCAGCACTCACATCCTTGGGCAACCTCACCGCATAGGAGGTGCTGCACCAACATTGTCGTGTCTGTCCCCCACCACTCGGGAAGCCCCTCCAGGCCAGCGCTACTGCCAGCCCTGCCATCCCCAGCCCCGGGGCAGGCTAGGGCCAGTACTCAGCAGGAGTCAGCCAACAGGACTAGGAAGCTTAGTTCTATGGGAGCACTCTTTTTTTTTTTTTTTTTAAAGATTTTATTTATTTGACAGAGAAAAACACAGCCAGAGAGGGAACACAAGCAGGGGGAGTGAGAGAGGGAGAAACAGGCTTCCTGCTGAGCAGGGAGCCTGATGCGGGACTCATCCTAGGTCTCCGGGATCATTACCTGAGCCGAAGGCAGTCACTTAACCAACTGAGCCACCCAGGCGCCCTATGGGAACACTCTTGAGGGACACCACGGAGAAGGCAGTGCTCCAGACAAGATGGAAGCTCTTTCTATCCTCCCCAAATATTCCTTTTCCAAACCAAACTCATTTGCTAGCTGAAAACCAATGTCAGACACAGGGGGCTCTCCCATTAGAGGAGTGTGTGTGTGTGTGTGTGTGTGTGTGTGTGTGTGTGTAATAAGGCTACTAATAGATTTAAAACACTTTGTTTAAACCTACCTTCTTTCATTGCTTTGGGTATTATTCATACAGTACAGTTTCTGTTTTTGTTAAAAAGAGCCTGTCTCTAGTTTCTTATTTTAGCACATGCAATCTTTTACATGGAGGGCTCTTTTATTCAACTGACTTCACCCTCCCCGGTGCTGAGAGGTGGTTGGCTCAGTCTAGGGAGGATGGCGGGGCCGCACCCGGCTCTTCAGTTGTCCTGTTTCAGGGTCCGCTCCACCACGTATAGCACACTTGGAGCCCGGGACCCACAAAAATGTCTTCATTTCTTTTAAAATCAGAAGAAATAATAATTATAATAGTAATAATAATAAATATAATAGTAATTATAATAAATATATAATATGTACCCTATAAATCCAGTCTGGACTATATCTTCACACCAGTTCAGTCATAATTTTTAATTCTTTAAAAGTTTTTATTTATTTATTTGGCAGAGAGAAACACAGCTAGAGAAGGAACACAAGCAGGGGGAGTGAGAGAGGGAGAAGCAGGCCTCCCCTCCCCCACAGCAGGGAGCCTGATGTGGGGCTTGATCCCAGGACCCTGAGATCATGACCTGAGCTGAAGGCGGATGCTCAATGACTGAGCCACCCAGGCGCCCTATGAAATTCAATTTTTTATTTTTTTTTATGAGGAAGGGATCCACAGAGGCAGAAGATGCTTTGGACCCGTACATGTGCCATTCCCTGTTACTGGCCCACTTACAACTTCTGCCCCCCACCTTTCTGAAAGTTTGGTAGAAGTAGGTGGGACAAGCGTTCTGCAGCACCCCTGTTCCCAGCGCAGCCCTAAGAGAACAGGGCATGTGATCACGGCTTTCGGAGGGAAGGCCACGAGGCCTGTCTTTCCTGTCAAGGGCGCCGAGCTGACTCAGCACGGAAGCCGCGGCTGGCCACCGCTTGGTCTGGGTAAACACCCTCCCCGTGAGGCGTGGAGCAGGGCATGCACTGCCCGCCCTCCTTCCGTGGCTGAATGCCTCCTGGGACCCTGGGAACTAGGCAGCCCCCAGGAATCTCTGCTAGAGTGGATGCCTGTTAGGAAAGCCTTTTTTAGGAACATTCCTTTTAAGTCCTGGATCTGTGGAATGAGAAGCATGTGAGGAAGAGCAAAGGTTCTCCATTACCTCTGCTGTCCTAGGACAGCAGGAGCCTTGGGGACACGTGCTCACAGGGTAAGTCAGGAAGCTCCCCTGAGTTCAACTGCCTGGAGCTGAGCTGGGGGCAACCTAGATCCAGGTGCCATCTCCAGGGCTCCCCGCTGTGGGGAGGGCAGGCCCTTTCCATGCACTGACAGTAGGCCAGGCTCTGGAGAAAAGACCACAGGTACTGTTGCACCCATTTTACAGATGAGGAAACTGAGAGAGAGAGACAAGATGAATGGTTCAATGGACCACCCTCCAGTTGCCTGGTGACAGGGTCTCTGGCACGGAGGGGGGGGGGGCTGTGCATGGTCTTATGTTGCTCACTGTTTCCAGATGCTGGGCCCTGGCATTCCTCGCACCTCCTTGAACAGCCCACGTTTGCACTCAGACTTCCTTGTACCCCAGCATGACTTGTCCCTTAGCCTCCAATACTCCTTTCATGCCGGGTAGGAAGGGAGAGCTTTCCTCCACTGGAGCACAAGCATGGCTCGCTGTGCTGAGAGAATGCAGCCCCTCGGGGGGGAGCTGACCCTCCTCCCTGGGAGCTCCAGCTTGCCCGAGCACCTGTGTTCTAAACCACAGCATTGTATCTAAGTGCTATTTCGTTATCAAAAACAGCCTAAAGCAAACAAAAACAAAAAACAGCCCAAATAATCCCTCCCATGGCTTTCGTACCAGGTTTCCAGAAAAACCAAATGAGACACCGTATGCAAAAGGCCTTTATAATGGGGCTCCTGGGTGGTTCAGTCATTAAGCCTCTGCCTTCAGCTCAGGTCATGGTCCTGGAATCCTGGGATCGAGCCCCACATCAGGCTCCCTGCTCATCGGGAAGCCTGCTTCTCCCTCTCCCTCCCCCTGCTTGTGTTCCCTCTCTGGCTGTGTTTCTCTCTGTCAAAAAAAAAAAAAAAGCGGCCTTCATAAATTGAAATTTCCGTGTTTCTTGGTTTAATGCCCACCCCCTACACCCACTAATCTCTCTTCATCTTCAAATCCCTTAGTGAACACTTGATTTTCTTCTTCATTTGGGGCCCTAAGAATTTCTGAAAGGCAAAATTATTGATATGCATGAGGTCACAGCCCTGCAGGGGACTGCATTTCAGCATCGGGTAGTGATTGGAACTTAGAAGACTAACATCGGGACATCTGACTTCTAGTCTTGGCAATGTCACTGCCCTTATTTTTAGCCTGTAAATGTAGACACCATCCAGTATCGCTAGATTCTGTGTTCGGCAGTGTGGATGTGGGGAGAAAGTTCTCAATTCTTACCTTCAGGAAGTATAACCTAGTCTTTATGACAGCGTCTGGAAAAATGTGGTAGCCAGTCATTTGTTTGCAACCATTTGTTGTTTTTTCCGTGAGAGGCTTGTTTTTCTCTACCTCATTGACACTGGCCTATGAGTGCACGTCAGAGTGGCCCAGGCCGCTTCTGGGCCCGAGTGCCGCTCACCGGTTCTCTCCTGTTTGCTCCCCTGCAACAGGCCCAGCTTGCCCCAGAGCCCGGCTATGCCTCCACCCATGGCTCTGGAATGAAAGAAAAGCTACCCTTGACCCACAGAAGATGTGAAACGTGACCAGGAAATAAACCTTTTATTGTTGTGGTTGTAAGACTCAGATTTGTGGGACGCCTGTGAGGCTCAGTAGGTGAAGCCTCTGCCTTAGGCTCAGGTCATGATCCCAGGGTCCTGGAATCGAGCCCCGCGCCAGGCTCCCTGCTCCGTGGGGAGTCTGCTTCTCCCTCTGCCTGCTGCTCACCCTGCTTGTGTGCTCTCTCTCTCTGACAAATATAGAAATAAAATATTTATTTTTCTATTTGACAGAGAGAAACACAGCTAGAGAGGGAACACAAGCAGGGGGAGTGAGAGAGGGAGAAGCAGGCTTCCTGCTGAGCAGGGAGTCCAATGCAGGGCTTGATCCCGGGTCTCCGGGATCATGACCTGAGCCGAAGGCAGACTCCCAACTACTGAGCCACCCAGGCGCCCCATAAATAAATAAAATCTTAAAAAAAAAAGACTCAGGTTTGGGGGGACATTTTTATGCAGCCGAATCTAGCAGAAGCTGAGTGCCACAAAGGAAAAAAGTGGGCTTTATTTTTCTGTTCCCTTGCTTGCATCAGTTTGGAGATAAGAACGGTAATTCTCATGTTGAGTTAATAGATTTCGTGTGGCTTAAAACTTACTTTACTCATTTCTTGTCTTCAGAGCCTTTGGGTGGAGGAAGCCGGGACAGCACCAATCCACAAACAAGTTTGCTGTGCCCTGGCCTCTGGACTTCGCGGCCTTTGGGTCCCAGGCTTGAATGTTTCTTTGCTACTGTTTCTGGCAAAGGGTTGGTTCTTTGTGTTGAAATTGCCTGAGCTGCTTTTCTACCCACATCTGTAAGGTAGGGGATGTTCGTCACTCAGTTTAGGTGAAGACTTTACATTGGAAAGAAAATTTTTCTATTATATAATCCTGAATTGGAGGTGGCAGAGCCTTCTGCCTGTCACCTCCCCTCTCCCCGCCAGAATCACCTAGCCAAGTCCTTCTCTGCAGGACATCCCTGAGTCCCTTCTGTCTCATCTATTTTTTTTTTTCTTTACTCATGGTTACTTTTTCTGTTCCTATTTGATGAAACTGAAGGGGCAGAGTCGATTCCATCACAGTGTAAACTCTGGAAGACAAACAAACCTTCTTCACGCTAATAGTGAATGCTTCCTATGGCCTAACTTTCACGTATGATTAGACTAAGCGAGGCCCAACCTGCCTCTCTCCTTGCTTCCCTTCCGCTTTCCCTCCTTTTTTCCTTTTCTCTTTCCATCTCTTCTTTTTTTCCTTTGGACTTTCTTCTATTTATTTCAGCAAATATTTATTGAGTCCCGATGATACTCCATGTCACTATGCTAGACACTGGAAGGGCTTCAAGGAATAAAACAGATCAAGAAACTTCTCCCAAAAGCTATGGGAATGGTATGAATGGGGAGGTAGACCTCCCAACCGATTATTCTTTTATAGAGAAAGCTGAAATATTACGGCACCTGGTGGCACACTTGGTTAAGTGTCTGATTCTTGATTTTGATTCAGGTCAGGATCTCAGGATTGTGAGACGAAGCCCTACGCAGGCCCCACGCTCAGCATGGAGTCTGCTTAAGATTCTCTCCCCCTCTCCCCCTGCCCACTCCCCACAGACACACACACTCTCTCTAACAAATAAATCTTTTAAAAAAACAAAAGGAAGCTGAAATATTGGTATAATCTTATGATTTTTTTCCCCAGTTATTCTGAATGTAAACCTATGGTGGGGATGAAGGAAAAAAATGGTAACAGAAGGTCACTAACAGTTTCTCTTGGAAAGTCTCTCTGTAGGTTTTTCATGTTGAGTCTTTGCATCTTCTAAAGGCTGGAACTGCAGTGGGGACAAGAGATCATTAAGTGCAGGGCCCCCCAGAATTGTCACAAAGTGGCCCTAGAGGCAGGGCAGCATGAATCACTGTCCCTGAAAGAGACTTGGACTTACATAGAGTCACCAGACACCCGGCAGATGTCTTTGAAATATCCTTTGGGATTTAAAAATTAATGTATTTCTTGCATGCTTTTCATAACATAGCTGTTTGTTTTAATATAAAAATTATCCTCCCAAGACCGCATACTATATGATTCCGCTTATATGAAATGCCCAGAACAGGCAAATCCACAGAGACAGGCAGTAGATTAGCAGTTGCCCAGGGCTGGGCGGGCCGGGGGCCGGGGGAGTGATGGTTCAAGCGTACAGGGTTTATTTTGGGGGTGATGGGACCATCTCAAATTGATTGTGTGATTGTTGTACAATCTCTAAATATACTAAAAACCATTGAATTGTAGGCTTTAAATTGGTGGATTGTAAGGGATTTGACTTTTATCTCATGAAACTATTAAACTTTTTTTTTTTAAGATTTTATTTATTTGACAGCGAGAAACACAGCGAGAGAGGGAACACAAGCAGGGGGAGTGAGAGAGGGAGAAGCAGGCTTCCCGCCGAGCAGGGAGCCCGATGTGGGACTCGATCCCGGGTCTCCGGGACCATGACCTGAGCCGAAGGCAGTCGCTCAACCAACTGAGCCACCCAGGCGTCCCTATCTCATGAAACTATTAAAACTTAAAAAAAAATTGTCCCTCCCAGTCTTCTAGTAAAACTGGCATTCTGGGAGGATGAGTGACATGTAGGTTTCCACCCCTGAGTAAATGGGGATTAAATGCACCCAGCCGAGAATGGAAACTCTAGTCCAATCCCATTAATAGAACAGTCTATAGAAACCCGAGATAAGATGTGATTTGCCCAAGGCCCCTGAACCGGCAGCGGGGCCAGATTCCCTGGGTCCCAGTTCAGGACAACAGAGTCAGCCTCCAAGAGTGCTTAGCCCTGAACTTGCATTTGCCTTCTTTTGCCTCCTCAGTCATGTACTTATCAAGTTGACTTAGCTGCACATGTTCCCTGGTCCATGTCATCGTCCTCCTTCTCTTAGCTCTCTCTGGTTTTCCCCACCCTAGATGTCTCCAAAACAAGGGGCTAAGTCTGGGGCTACCTCATCCCCACTGTGCACCAGGGCCAGGCGGGAGTGGCGGGAGGAGGAGGAGCTCCACCCAGTCTTGCCCCGAGCCCCACTGAGCTAAAGGTCAGCTCTGCCTTCAAGACGCTACGGGAATCAGAGCCACTATCTGTTAGATCACGGAAGAACCAGTGGTATCTGGATGGAATCTCAGCCAGGACACTTTCATCCTACCCTGCCCAGTGTTGGGCAAGCCGTGAAAGTGAACTGCAGGGATCAGACATGAGGACAGATCATGTAGTAACCTGCAGACCCCGTGACCTCGCTTTCTCCACATGACCTCATGCCCGGAAATCCATGAGCGAGCACAGCCCCTCCCTGCCAAGCTGGACCTTTATAGCTGGGGCATGCTGGATGATCCCTGCTAACCTCGGGGCCTCCCTTCCCTCCCTTCTCTCTGGTTCTGTATGGCTCCTGCCTCCGTTCTTTCATGAGATCCTGACAGAGTCCTGTGGGGCAGGTGAGGAGAGCAGATGTGGAAATCAAGGCTTCAAAATGCAAGTTACCTGCCCAGGGTTTTTAAGCCAACAAATGAAGGAGCTGGGTGTGCTCTACACTTCTAGACCAGGCAATTTCTACCAGGTTCTGAGCTCACATTGGCAGCAGTCATGGAGAGCAGTGGAACAGTTGCCGGTGGCCTCCAAGGACAGTGTGAGCACGTATCATCGCCTGTGGCCCTTGAAGACCACCTCCAGGATGGCTGTGATTTAAACCTACGCCCATGGCTGAAATGGCATTGAAAAGCTGTGAGAGACGGCAGTCTGTGGGTACTCAGAAGAATTTCCTTAAAAAAAAAATTCATTTATTTGAGAGAGCAGGAGAGAGAGCCCAAGCAGGGGTGGGAGGGGCAGAGGGAGAAGGAGAAGCAGACTCCCTGCTGAGCAGGGAGCCCGACTCGAGGCTCAGTCCCAGGACCCCAAAATCATGACCTGAGCCGAACTCAAGACGCTTAACCGACTGAGCCACCCAGGTGCTCCATCAGAAGTATTTCCTAGTAACTAACTCTCTCTCCCCTCCTCCTTTCCTTGAATGTGAGAAATTAGGAAATGAGCAGTCAAGGGAGGCCTGGGTGGCTCAGTCGGTTAAGCATCTGCCTTCGGCTCGGGTCATGATCCCGGGGTCCTGGGATCAAGTCCCTCATCGGGCTCCCTGCTCAGCGGGGAGTCTGCTTCTCCCTCTGCCCCTCACCTTGCTCATGCTCTCTCCCTCTCACTCTCTCTCTCAAATAAATAAATCAGGTCTTAAAAAAAAAAAAAGAAGAAAAGGAATCGAGCAGTCATAGGCAGAGATAGCTGTGTGACATACTTCACAGAGGAGGCATTTCGTGGCCTGTCTAGGAGATGCACAACTGGTCCTAGAGGTTGCTCTAACAGAGAACTAGTCCTTACACAGCCTGGTAAAGGACAACTAGGGGTCTAGGGTCTGGAATTCTGGGCCGACCCATCCTACTTTTGCTGTCAGGCAAGATCCCTGCCCTACCTATTGGGGTTCGTGGTCTTACTATCTTTCAGTTAGACTCATAAGATTAAAAAATTATCCAATGCTCTATTCTAGTATTTTTAAAGCATTTTTTAAGATCTGCAGGCTCCTTTGTTCAAATGAAATAAATCCTTAAATTGGAGAAAAGCAGAGCTAGAACAAAGAGGCAACTTGGAGCCTGAGCTACCTGGAGCCCCTTGCCATCATAGGTCTGGCACTGTTGAAAACTCTGGAATTCTGACTTAGTCTCCTTCTTCACGTAAGGGGAAACTGGACAGAATGGCAGCGATCATGATTATATTTTACCATGGTCCCACGTTATACTTGTCTTTTTATTCTCCTAACAGCACCACATGGGAGGGATGTTAATTTCTTGGATCATCAGAACAGGAACTTGAAACTCAGGGTGATAAAGCAGCTTGCCTGAAGTCACTTAGGGAATGCATGGAGCGACAAGGGACTAGTGTCCAGGGCTGTCTGGTGGCAAAGCCGGCACGGGGCTAAGTCCCCAGAACATACTCTGTAGGAACAAGACCTTAGTGGAAACTCAGCTTAGATTTGCTTTTCTACCCCTCAAAGGGCCACCTTTCACAATGCCTCCTTTGAATGGCGGAAGGGCCCCCACTGGCCTGTGGCTTTGGTGTCCTAGAGGAGGGCTTGGCAGTTTGTCCGCGGCTGAGAAGAAAGTGAGGCAAGATCTCTGAAGTCGCCCTGAGCTGGGGCAGTGGGGATGAACGGCCTCCAAGCCCGAGACAGAATCCCGTGGTCTCTTGGAGTGACTGCTCCTCGGCACTTGGCCTTGGGGCAGGGAACTTGGCATTATAGAAGGTCAAGCACTTTGGAAGTGTTGGATCTGAAGTCCTCATTTGACAGATGAGAAAATGGGAGGATGGAGTGACCAAAAGGGAGGAAGGGCAGGACACGGGCAGCGGGCATTTGGGGCTGTGCCAGTAATAGTAGCTATGCCTCACCCACCCGGAGGATATTCAGTGAGAACTCACCATGTGCCAGGCACTGTCCAGGGCTGTGGGAACATGTGTGAACCAAACACAAAGCCTCCTCCTGTCTTGGAACTCACGGCGTATCGGGCTGAGCCAGAGAATACAAAATAATTCTAACCGTGTCTTCAAAGTTTGTTGACTGTGCAGCCCAGGAGGACAAAGTTTTTGATAATATGCCTCCAGTAGAAGTCTATTTATTTATAAGTTATAGACCTGACTGTCAGTACTATTCTTTATTATGTATATTTAAATCTATCCCCAAATTTAAAAAAAATTAAAGAATGAAATAAAATATATACTGAGAAATTCTAATATTTCTTCCCCTCCCCAATTGGATTGTGTTAGGAATAGATTTAGAGCATAGACACTGGGAAATTTAGGAACTCTGAGGTCAGATATTCAGTATTAGGTGATTTTTTAATTGTAAACTATAGTCCACCCCATTTATAATATCATTACTTCATTCAATTTTTTTTTATTGTGGTAAAATATACCTAACATAAAACATACCATCTTAACCATCTTTAAGGGCACGCGTCAGTGGTATTAATAACATTCACCTTGTTGGATGACCTTCACCACCATCCATCTCTAGAACTTTTTTGTCTCCCCACACGGAAACTCTGTCCCCATTAAACAATGACTCCTATTCCCCAGGCCCTGGTAATTGCCATTCTTTGTTCTGCCTTGATGAACTTGACTGCTCCAAGTCCCTGATTATTTTTCCGCTCCTGTACTGACTCAGGACGTGGTTCGGCATGTGGGGTTGAGTGGTGGGCAAGCAGATGAAGTTCCCAGCTTCCAACCTCCAGGAAAGTCTGCTTTCCTTAACAGAAACAACGGAACCTAGCCCCACTTCAGGTTAGCATCTTTGGAGGGATGGGCTGGAGGGGTGTGAGCTATGTCCAAGCCCGTGGCCAGGTGCGAAAGACCCGGCAGGTGAGATGCAGGCATTGGTTGGGTGAGTTGAGTGACATGTGATGACAGGTGACCATTACTGGATAAAAAAGAAAACGCCTTCCCACGGAATTCGTAAAGAACTGGAGGAGAAGTGACACTTCCCGCATCGTGTGGGTTGAAGCTGTATTCATTTAACGGACTGCTCTAAGAAACAGTCACCCTGAGATGCTGGTGGACCGGCGAACATCAGGGTGGCCTCGTTAGCAGTAACCTGCGGGTGATGCAGGCTTCGGAGCGCAGGAGCTGGGGAGGGGCTCGGGGGCGTGGCTGGGAGCCTGCCC